>PVJD01004285.1:0-140739 GCA_004026545.1 Mormoops blainvillei | reverse complement strand
CGGGTTTCCCAGCCTTCCCCGGGCATGGAGCTAGGCAGCTGGGCTCCCGGCCACCAAGCTCTCCAGCCGGGCTCACCTCGGGTGACACCAGGTGGGTGACCTCATTTAGGCTGGGAGCAGAAATAGAATAGGCAGTGCCGCTCGGTGGCCGCTGCGAGCCAGGGGCCAGCAGACCTGCCAGCGTCCCTGCAGGCGGGCCACGAGGGCTGTGGAAAATTCCACAGCAGTGCACCTCCACTGGGGGAGGTGCCATGAGGGTGCCCCGGCCCCGCTGGCCCCTCACTCGTCCACAGGCCAAGGATGGCTAAGGCCGGGGAGGTGCCGGCCCCAGAGACCCTGACTTGGTGAGCTGGGGGTGAGGGCCTGCAGCCTCCTCCCCCTCCCCCTGCGGCCTGCGTGCCGGTGGCCCCAACGCTGCCTGGAGAGGCGTGGTGTGACTCTTCTTTGCCCTGTCCCGCTCAGAATCTGGGGCCCAGGCCCCAAACCTGCTCTGCACCTGGGCCTGGGGCTCATTGCACCACCCTGGAGGCCAGCGGGCGAGTAGGTGCCTGAGTGAGGCCTGGCACAGAGCCAGGCATCGCCTCACTGCTGTCCACGTGGAACTCCGGCCTCTGGGACACGTGGGCAGCTCGTGTGGGGAGAGAGCCCCGGCTGGGTGCTCAGGGACCCCTTCTGGTCCTGGCTGCTCTGCTGGATGGGTGGCCGTGGGGCACTCCCGGGACCGCTTCCCGTGAAAGTGAGTCTGGGGTCGGAGGAGGCCAGAGGGCGCTCAGGGCTTCCCAGCTGGCCCCGGGGCCTCCGATGCGCTTTCTCCTCAAAGGCCCCCTCCTTCAAAGGGAAGCAGGGGTCTCAGTGGTCAGGGCTGGGCTTCCACTGGACAGCTGCAGGAGGGGTCAAGAAATGAGGTAGTCTCTCTTGGGACTGCCCCTCCGACCTCGGGCCCTGTGGCCCCCGCGATGCCCAAGAACCAGGCGTAAGAGAAGAACGTGAGAGAGGCTACCCTTCCTCCTTCCAAGTGGCCACCCTCTCAAGCCACTCCCTCTGTCCCCTGTCCTCCGTCCCTTTGTGGGGCTGCTTCTTGTCACGAGAGGAGGGGCAGCAGAATACATTAACTGGGGTGTCAGGGGAGCCGGGGTTGAGTGCGGCTCGGCCTTGAGTGTCTCTCTGGTTCCTGGGCCTCAACTGTCCTCCCCAAAGTTGGAGTGCAGAGAGAGGACCCCACGTTGCCCGCCAGCCCTGGCACTCTAAGGCCCCTGGGCGCGTTCCTGGCTTGGACAGCCAGTGCTTTCTCTGTACATGCGGTAACTCCTTGAGGAGCAGTAGGTAGGGAGGGCCGAGTCTCCAGGGGCGCCGAGCTTGCTCTGCGTCCGGCTTAAGCTCTGCGCCCAGAATCATCGCCCTCTTCTGACCCCCGCCCCCCGCCTTCCACTAAGGAAACAGGCTGGAGCCAGCACGACCTTAAGTCGGGCATGGGCACAGGCACACAGGAGGCCGCCGAAGGGTGACCTTCTGCCAGGCCGCCCCGCCACCCCTGGGGGCGCATGGCCTCGAACCCGGTGTGCTGGCCCTGTGGACAGCCTGGCCCAGTGTTCCGGTGAGCAGCAGGCCTGGCCGTGGCTGGAGAGGAGGGTCGGCCTGTGGTGTGTGGTGTGTGTTTTGGTTGAAAGGGGGAGGGGCTTCGGCGTTGTATAAGCGATTCTTAGGGACGCAGAGGACTTATCGTGTGCTGAGGTCCCACCCAGGCAGGTCCAGGTCAGCCTCGGGGAGCGGGTAGGAGGAGGTCAAGGGCAGAATCACCCTGGCCCCGGACTAACTGAGAGACAAGGACCTGTTATCGGCGCCACGTTGGCATCCCATCGAGGCCCTACCCATGGGCTGCCACGTCTGTGCACTGGCAGAGCCCTTTGGGTACGCAGGATGGGGAAGGGGGCTGGGCAGAGCCCGGGCCACATGGGGTTGGCATTGCCCCCAGGCTTACAGCTGGTGAGGCGACACCCGTGACTCAGGGGATGGCAGGACTGGGGGGGAGGGGCGCTTTGGGAAGCGCCGGCGGTGGGTACTGGCGCCCAGCATGGGGGATGCTAGGGCTGTGGGCACCGGCCTCTGGGGGCCTTGATGTCATCCCGTACTGGGGGACACAGCGAAACAGCATCCACTTCCTTTTTCTGGTTCCTCTGAACCCTGCAGCCCTGGACGCGCTCCAGGCCCCGACTTCCTGCCGGCCTCGGGCAACCCGTGATGACTCGCCGCCTCCAGGCCACCGACCCCCGCACGACCCAGGCCGCAGAGAGCAGGCCGCCCAGCTGGCCGGACGCCGGGCGTGGCCCAGGCGGGCAGCCGTGAAGGAGCGTCAGGGGTCAGCGGCTGACAGGAGTGACCGAGGAAAGGAGGAAGTGGACAGGGCAGGGAGGGCAAGGGCACAGGTGCTCGGTGCCCCTGGCCTTGGCCAGAGCCCAAGATCACCTGAGGCAGGGACGCAGGCGGGGCCAAGCCCTGTTCTGACAGCTCCAGGAATGAGCCCCAGGCTGCGGGCGTCTGTCAACAGCTCACCTGTGCTTGAAAAGAGAGGGGGCCCCCGTCAGTCTCCCCCATTCCTCCTCCTTCCCCCTGCCCCTTCCCCTCCTCCCTCCCTTCCCACCTCCCCCTCTCCCTCTTCCACCCCCGCCCTTCTTCCCTTGTCCTTAAGATCCTGGTGAGGGGCCCAGGAGGGGTTAAGCCCTGTCCGATAGGTGGGGAAGGTGAGGCCCAGAAAGAGTTGCAACTTGCTCAGGCCGTCCCCCCCCTTCTGTGTCCTCCTGAGCCACCTGTGCCTTTCCCAGTGGGGACACTCCTCGACTGGCCACTGGGGTTGATAAACTGTGCGACCCAGCCGGGAGGGTGGGGCTCCCCTCTGTCAGTAAACCCCGCAGTCATCTGGGCAGCGGAACTGGGCGCAGGTCCAGGAGGGGTGGGAGGGTTCCAGGCCTCCGGGGCCGGGACAGGGTGGCCCTAGCTCTCCACGTCTCCATTTCCTCCTGGAGACCCGGAACTGGAGGAAGTGTCCATCCAGCCCACTGGACGCGCGTGCCCAGCCTGCCACTCCTGACCGAGAAGCCCAGAGTGGGCCAGGTGAGGTGGGTGGGAGGTTGCTGTCTGCTGGAAACCCCCTTGGCCAGAGAGGTGAGGACAAGAGCGAGGAGCAGGGGCGCAGACAGAGCCCGCCGCAGGGACTCGTGGGTTCCAGCCCGGAGCCCTGCAGTCAGAAGAGGCACTGCTGGCAGCCCCGGAGACCCGCAGGCGCTGCCGGCCCTGCCGGCTGAAGGGTCCCTGGCATTGGCACCAGGGACCCCTGCCGGAGACCCCCTCTCTGCCTGCCGGGGCTGCCTGGGCTTCCACCCCTGCCGGCTGCCACCCTCCGCGCACTGCTTGCCGGCCAAGGCGGGGACCCTAGGCTGGACCCTGGGCCAGGGGTGTAGAGCGGGCCGCTGGACCTGGTAGCCCTGGACCTTTTGAGTGCAGGCGTTGAGGACCTCTGTCCAGGCCCCTCACTCCCAGCACAGATGCTTCCTACCGACCACACAGCCTCATCTGCTCCTTAGTTCTGGTCCGCGCATCGCAGGCTTGCAGGGGTCCGAGTCTTCGCCTCGCCGTGCGCCATCTAGAGGTGGCTGGGGAGAGCTGCAGGGAGGGACTTCCCCAAGCAGAGCCTGGTCTATCCCAAATCTGGGAAGGATGAGGACTCACGGAGGTCGATGTGGGCTGGGGGACGGCAGACAGGGGCCCGCGTGTGAAGGGAGAGGGGCCCAGGAAGCACGGACAGAGCTGGGAAAGGTCGCGCTTGCTCTAGGGGGTGGACAGGGGGATTCCCACTGGGGCTCTGCCCCAGGGCCGGCCCTGGGGCTTCCGTCCTCCCCAGGTCCAGCCTGCATTCTGTCCACGCATGCCCTGGGCACACACTGATGGATGGCCCGAGCATGGCAGGCGTCCCTGGGATGGTGGCCTAGGGTCCTGTCGTGGCAGCTGTGCCCTGGGCAGGGACTGCCTTCGGAGCTGCTACTGAGGAGCTGACTCCCCCAGAAGGACTCGTCCGCTGGGCCCCTGTGACGTCCGTCCGGGGAGGGGAGGCTGGGCAGCCGCTCTCCTTCCTCGCTAGAACCGGTCACACTTGCAGGCCGCCCAGGAAGCCGGAGGAGGACGCGCCACGCGCCTCAGGGCTGGTCGCTGCGGCCACAGAGCTGGGCCCATCAAGGCCGATTCTGGAATTTCACGTTTGTTTGGCTCACGCGCTGGGCTGTACAGAGCAGGCCAGACACCAACTGGAGTCCCGTCAGGCCCCGAGCCTGAGCGGGGTCGCTCCACGCCTGTCCCGGCGGTCCCGGTCTCTCTCCTGCCGACCGCCTTTCCTCCCTGGCACCTGCTGCCATCCTAGGTGCTGGAGCGCAGCGTTCTCCCAGCCTGGGGCCCAGGAGGAAGCCTTTCCCAGCCGCGCCGTGTCTTCCAGCAGCCGCCGCCCCGCAGTGGAGACGGAGGGAGTCGACGCGGGACATTAGCCGTGCCAAGCGGTTCTCCTGGCATTGAGCAAAATGTCATAACCTTACATCAGTCCAGCAAGCGCGCCCTGAGCTGCACGTGCCAGCCAGGCGGGGCACAGACAGTGTCTGGGGCATGGCCTGCGGGACTGGGCAGCTCTGCGTCTGGCAGGCGGGGGTTCCGTTTGTGGGGCACAGGGAATGAGGGCACAGCAGGACCACAGGGGGTGGGCGGGGCACATATTGTGCAGGCAAACAGGACAGGTGACAGTGACTTACTCTTGGCAGCGAGACACTGAGCAGAGATCAAGAGCAGTTTTTATCAGGGCTGTCTAACTTTATTGTGCATGTTGATCAGTAAAGAAAATCTGACACACACACACACACACACACACACACACACACACAGACACGTTCCACCAGGTCCATGTTTATTTAAAATCGCCTGCATGTGCTTCTGTCAGGTTCACATTTATCAGCAAAACTGAATTTCACGTCTCCGTTAGCTAAGAGGCACGTATGAAAGGGAAGCCTGACCCCCTTCTCTCCACACCCAGCGACTCATCCGCGGCCACTGTTTCACAGTGTCTGTCTGACGTGCTCCGGTCTCCTAGCTGAACCCCACTGAGGACGTCCAGGACTGGCCTCACGCATCCTCCCAGCCAGGCTGTGACTGTTTCCAGGACCGCAGGAGTGGCGGGCCTCCGTGCAGTGTGGGGGACAGCTGGGCTGAGCAACTGAAAGCCATCCTTGCCGGTTTTCTGTCTTTTTTCCTGCTACCTGCCCCCATACACACAGCAGGGAACATGGCCCCCCACCTTCCCAAGCCTGAATCTCGCACCTTTGGTGGAGCGAAGGTTAGGGAAGCAAAACGCTCCCTGCCCTGGCTGGGAGCGAGGAAGCCCATGGCCCGGGCAGCAGGCGGCAGCCGTGCCGTGACGATGAGGAAGGCCAGCCCGAAGCTCTGCTGCTGGTGGCTCGGGCTGCGCGCCCCAGGGTCTGTCCTTCTTCTGGCTGGCATGTAGCTCACTAAACCCATTCTTTCAGAAAAGCTTTCGACCTCGAAGGCTTCTGTCTGTTTGGAAGGTTCCCCCAAGGAAGCACGGTAAGGTGATCTGAGCTGCGTTTGTCTGTTCTGCAACTGCCGACACCCCAGCTGGTGCAGAAGTTAGTGCTAGAAGCGGATATTGAATTGAGGGAGGGAGGGGATGTGGAGGGGGACCCCTGCCTTTCATGGGGAGAAACTGAGAAGCTTTGCTCAATTAAGCACCTCTGTTCACGAATCAGTGTTCTACAGAATCACGACCCCAAAGGTTTCCATGCCCCACCCCCTGTGAATGTTACCTGGTCTGGCGAAAGGGAGCTCACAGGCGTGGTTACGTGAAGGACCCTGGGGTGGGGTGCTCTCATAACCTGGGCAGGCCTTTCCTTGTTCGAGGGGCCTGGGAGGAATCGCAGTGAGAGGGGACGCCTGTGTGGCGGGTGCAGCAGCGGCTGGAGCCTCGAGCTTTGAAGGCGGAGGAAGGGGGTCAGGCCCAGGAGTGTGGAAAACTTTGATCTGACTCGCTGGTTCTTACAATCAGCCAACGGAGCTAGGAGGACCTCTGCAGTCCCCGCTGCTGCCTGTAGGGGACCCTGGGGCTGTTAGCCGTGGATCTTGGCTCTGGAGGAGGATTTCCGGGAGGGCCTCGTGCTGGGATCAGATCTCCGGGGCCTTCCTGAGCACCTCTGGGAGAGCATCCCAGGAGGCTTCCCAAGGCTGTGTCAGGAAGGGGTCCCCCAGGATCCTCCGAGGCTTGATCAGAGGTCTCTGGAGATAGCCGAGGTCAGGTAAGGACAGGATCCCAGGGAAGTTCACAAGGCTAAGCAGCGAGGGAGCCCCGAGGATCTACTGAGGGGTCGGCAGGAAATCACAAAGGATCCCCTGGAATCACTGCTGGGAGGGGTTCCTGGAGAGTGTCTATGACTGTGACAAAAAGGGGCCCTGGAGAGCTCCCCTGGTTGTCATCCGTTTACACTCAGAGAGCTCACCATGTGGGGCGTGGAGGCCAAAGAAAACTCCGGTCCCACACAGCGGCTTCTCACCAGATGTGCGTGGAGACAGATACAATCGAGATGCAGGTGGGTGGACGTGGCAGGTGTTTCTGAACTACAAGGTTTGTTTGCCCGCACATCAATGCCCAATAAGATACAAACAGGAGTTTGCAGCCAAGAAAGAAAGGGTTTATTTAAGTCGATGGTGCCAACCCGGAGACACCAGTGAGCTAGTGCTCTGAAACCTGGCTCCCCGGGGCACAGACGCAAGAGGAAAAAGTCATTAATCACGGTGACTGGGGTGGGTGGTGGGTATGGTGTGGGCTCCACTGATTGTTTGGGGCCATGGGGGAAAAGTGGCTGACCCCCGTGTCAGGTCCCAATGTCGGTCATGGTGCCACCTGTCTGGTTTCGTGAGGGCGTGGTGGCAGGGCTGTCCCCTTTCATGGGTCCTGGGCTGAAACACAGCTGAGGCCCAGGTGTTATATTTAGTTTGACCGAAACTGTTTTCCTGGTCACCAGCCTCAAGGCTTTGTTGCTGGGACTGTTTGCTGCGCCCCGGAGCCTCCTCGTCCGTTTCGCTGGCTTCACGAGGAAGGGACTGGACGTGCTCGGGAGGAGGCGGTTGGCCAGCGAGGCAGTGCAGTGGACGAGGACAGTTTGAACCCACAGGACAGAAAAGAGGCAGTGCCACTTTAAAGAAGTGAAGCTTCTGTGCTGTTCCCCCGGGTTGGCACAAGGAGTTGGGCAAGGCCTGCTGCTGCAAACTGGGAAGAGGCTTGGCGTCACGAGCGCGGGGAGCCCCACGCAGTCTGCCCTCGACAAGGGGCAGTGTCCCCTGGGGGGCGGGTGGCATGTGACTGGGACTATGCTATAAGGTACCCAGCGTGGCACAGTGCATGACACAAGCCCTCAATCAATGTTACCTACCATCACCGGGCGGGGAGGCATGGGAAAACTTTAACCAGAGAATGTAATCAAACTTTTCTTTGACAAGAGGCGGGTGGGAGGAGTGCCTCGGAGCTCCCGACAGTTCTGCTGCGGACCCAGTCGGACGGGCCGGGCCCCAATGCCACAGCCTCTGCGACAGGGCGGAAGAAATTTGACGCAGACCACATGCTTAAATTTTGGCGGCCCCGGTTTAAAAAAAAAAAGGTAAAAATACGTGAAAATAATTTTAGCAATATAGTTTATTGAACCGAATGTACCAAAAATAGGATTTCAACATCTCATCAATATAGAAATTAATATTCGCATTCTTTATTTGGTACCAAGTCTTTGACATCCTGTGTCGGCATGCACGGCACATACGTGCACAGCACTGCTCAGGTGGGGGGTCCTCACGTCTCAGGTGCCACCACTGCTCAGCCGAAGCCTGGCCTCATCCTGCTGTCCCTTCCCTCAAACTGGCGCGGGGACAGAGCCTGGACCGCCGATCGCAGCCTCGCCCTGCCCTCGGGTCAGGACTGCTATCCGGACGAGGACCCGGAGCCGCGCTCGGCTGCTGCACTTCCTCCGCCGCGCCGACGGGCGTCGCCCTTTCATACCTTTGGGCGTCCGCTCCGGTATTACGCGCGGTGGGGACGAAGGCGGGACTTCCGGGTGCGCGGAGGCACAACTTCCGGAGGGAGGCGGAAGAGCCTTTAGGCTCTACGCTCGGGAGTCCCGGGACGGCTGAGGGGTCCCCCCAGGGTACCGGACAGAGCCGCCGGGGCGGGCCGGCAGCACTCGGGGTGTCGGGGCCGCGGGCCTGAGGGATGCGGAGGGGCCATGGCCAGCGACGGGGCCAGGAAGCAGTTCTGGAAGCGCAGCAACAGCAAAGTCCCCGGCAGGTAGGTGTGACGGGGGCGCCCCGGACCGGGGTCAGGGGTCAGGGGTTAGGGGGGAGCGTCGGCCGGCGGTGCTGGGGGTCGCGTCGGGGTCTGGGGCGGGGTGGCCTGGGCTCGGAGGACACTGCTCGGCGGACACTGCTCGGCGTGGGAGGGGGTCAGAGGTCGGAGAGCGGGGTCAGGGGCGTGACAGCGAGGAGCGAGGCTGGAAGGCGGGGGCGCAGCTGCCGGCGAGCCCCTCCCGAGACGCGCGGGCTCCTCCTCGCTTCCCTGGGTTCCCGGGGCTGGCGAGGTGGCGGCGCTGGCAGGACCCGGGCCGGCGGAGCCGCGGAGGCAGGCGGAGTCGGGATCGGCTTCTGCCCGGGGCGTGGTGGTTTTGACCCACTTGACTGGCCGCGTCCCTGTGTCGCCCGCGGCTCGGCCTGGAGCGAGGGGGGCCGGGGGAGGCTGCCCTGAATGTCCGCGTTCCCCCTCCGGGCCTCCACGGCAGCACTGCCGTCTTGGTCAGCAGCAGGAAGCAAATAAAAATAAAACAATATAAAAAAAAAAAAAGTGCCCGCGCGGACCTGGGTGCAGCCGGACGCTGTGCAGCTCCAAAGTCCTCATCCGAGATCGCCAGGTCCGCCCGCCGGGGGCCGCGGGGAAGGCGGAGACCGCGCCCGGAGGGGACTCGGCGTGGCGCCAGCTGCTGGTGGAGACGGGGGCGATGAGCAGCCTCCCAGATTTCTAGACGCAGGCGGTTCCCTTTGGAAAGCTGAGTCCCAGATACTGGAAGTTAAGAGCGGAGGCACCGCAGTAAAGTGACTGCCAGCAGAGCCGCTCCCAAGCGCAGCTCACCCGTGAGTGTGGGGTGAGGAGCCCCCGATGCTCCAGCGGAGAATCGCGAACTTGCCTCTGTGTCCAGTCAGGAACGTTGGACTTTCCCAGTGACGTGAGGTTCGCGGGAGCGAGCGGCTGGCTTCTCAGACACTGTGACTTTGGGGGGGCAGGCCACTAAAGGTCGCTGAAGGCCCTCTTTTCCTCTGTAGGACTGCGCTCGATTGAAGAACAGGAAGACCTTTCATTAACACCAAGGCCAGGGTCCAAGATGATGTGGAAACTCAGGAATGGCAGAGGATAGGAGGTCCCAGCAGTGACAGGGACGAGTGCTCGCAGACGCGGACTCGGGGCAGAGGAGCCACGTGGCGTCGGGGCCTGTGTGTTGGTTCTGGGGCTGGAGGTTCGGGCTCCTCCTCGGTCTAAACAGACCACTTCCCAGCGGCCAGTCGAGGCGCAGGGCGACGGAGCCCCTGGGTGTAGCTGTGCCGGCAGGCAGACCTTTGGATTGGCGGCTGTGTCTCCGGGTGGTCTGTCCTCGGCTTGAGTTCGGTGGTGTCCCCCCCAGGTTCACGAACCTCTGACGGTGACCTTATTTGGGAAAAGGGTCCTTGAAGATGCAGTCAAGTTACGGTGAGGTCACGCTGGATTAGGGTGAGCCCTGGTGCAAGGGCTGAATTTTTTTTTTTTAAATTTTATTATTTCCAGCAAGAGGGGAAGGGGGAGAAAGAGAGGGAGAGAAGCATCAATGCGTGGTTGCCTCTCACACGCCCCCTACTGGGGACCTGGCCTGCAATCCAGGCATGTGCCCTGCGGGGGAATCGAACCAGCGATCTTTAGGTTCTCAGGCCGGTGCTCAACCCACTGAGTGACACCAGCCAGGGCGACTGGTGTCCTGATAAGAAGAGGGGAATTTGGATACAGAGACACAGGCCTGGGACGATGGCCCTTGAAGACAGAGGCGGAGACTGGAGTGAGGCCTTTTCTGGAAATCCGTCTTGTAGTTTTCTGGAAACTACAAGAGGCAAGGCAGGCTCCCCTCCTAGAGACTTTGGGGTTGGGGGGCCCAGCTGACCCTCGATCTTGAGCCTCCCTCTAGCCCCCAGAACTATGAGAGGGTGAGTTTCTGTTACTTCAAGCCACTAAGTTAGTGGGGATCTGCAGTGACAGCCGCAGGGAACTAACGCAGCCCTCACCGTTCTCTTCTGAGAGCCGTGCCACCACGGGCACTTCCTTCTTTGATTTCCACGCTGCGCTGCGTCCCCGGCATCGCTGAGAGCGGCCCCGGCCGCGCTTGCGGGGCCGGCGTCTCGGAGAGCTGCCGGGGCCGGTGCCGCTGAGGCAGGACCTCCGTGCCTCGCCCGTGGCGGTGCGGCCGTGGTGCGGGTTGGGGGCTCCCGAGGCTCGTCCCCCTCCTGCCCGCGCGCCGCGCCGTCAGCCGCGCCGGGTCTGCCGCTTCGCCCGCTTTCTGGTGCCTCCCGCGACTCTCTCTTTCCTTTTTCTATGTTTTTGAGTGTGGACCTCAGCCCGGAGACTCTCGAGGGAGGAAGATGGCAGCCCCTACGGAGTGCAGAGCTGTTAAGGGCTTTTTACATGGCACAGCCCTTAATAGTTCCTTCATGCTAGTTCCCTCGTGCTACTCCCCGTGGCACTGACGGCAGCTGGCCGCTGAGCGCCCAGCGTGCCGGCCGCCATTCCTTTGTCTGCGGGGTGAGGTCTCCCAGGGTGCACAGAACACGTGCTCTGCCCTGCCGGCGATGTCCGCAGTGGGTGCTGGGTTCAGAGCCCCTGAGGTGCCCCGCTGGGAAGCTGTGGGGGTTTTGCATGACGTTGGAGGCCCTTCGTGGCCAGACCCCTGCCTGGTTCCCTCGCCTCGTCTCCCAGCCCTCGTTGCGGGAGCCGGGCTGAGCGGCGTGGGTGGGCCTGCAGGCTCCTCACTGTCCCTGCTCTCTGACGTCCCCGTCAGTTTTGTGCTTTCAGAACCAAGCGGAATGTCCTTTCCCTCCCCTTTTCCTGGGTTATTATTTTTAATTGAAAAACCTCTCTTCCCGTGCCCCCCGTGCAGCCCACCTGTCTCCCTGCACCTGGACTGGCGTGCCCTTGTGTGCGCCGGGCTCCGTGCTGCTCTCCGCACTTCTCCCCGACAGTGAGCTGGGCTGTTTGGGGCGGGTGCCGCCCTCAGCTCCACGTTGTCAGTGCTGGTGAGTCCCAGCTGTCTTCCAGGGGAGCCTGGGGGCGGTGGTCCGGCCACGGGCTCACACTGCGTGAGTGGTGGTCTTGCTAGTTGCCCCCGTGCTCTGCGTGCCCTTGCAGTTATGTGCGTGTTTGGTGATGCTTTCTTAGACGAGGCGGGACGTGCTCGGCGACAGGAAGGCCTTGGGCGGGGAGCCCCTGCTCCCGGCCTTAGCCTACTCTTCCTGTTACTCTCGGTGGGGCCTTTGGTCCTGTCGCTTCTGGCGCCCTCAGTGTCTGCGTAGGTGACCCCGGGGAGCTACATTAGGCAGAAGCGGCTGTGACCTGGGGGGGTCAGGGTGGGAGTATTTTTTGGCCTCTTTGAAGAGAGTGAAAGTGGGTCTTTTGGATGTTTTCAGAGTTTGGTGACTTAGTCATTGGGTGGTTATTTAACTCATGTTGTGTGCTGGTGCTGGTGTCGGTGCCGGTGCCAGGTGCTGGAGACGCACCAGTGACTGGCGTGGACCGAAGCTTGTGCGCTCACAGTGCACGGGGCAACGGGAGAGATGGAGAGCAACCGAGGCTGCCGTCAGGGGTGATGGCGGTGTCAAGACTCACAGCAGGGGGGTAGGACAGGTAACCTGGTGGCAGGAGCAGCGGGGAGGGTTTCACGGTGGTAAGGTGACCAGGGAGCCGGTCCCAGGGGAGGTGACGTGAGCAGGACCTGCAGGAGCGGAGGCCGGAGGAGCGCGGCTCGGGCGGGGGCCGGCAAGTGCCACGGCCCTGGTTCGCGGTCGGGGTCGGGGTCTGGGCTGGTGTGCGCGCTGAGAAGGGTGAGGGGGCGACGAGGACAGCCTGGGAGGGAGGGGGGTCAGGGGAGTGGGGAGCGGGCCCCTGGGTTACAGTAAAGATGTGGGTTCCCAGGCTCTTCTTCTGGGGGAAGGGGGCGCCTTTGGCGCATACCTGGCGGAAGCGTGGCAGAGCTGCCGGGGGTGTTGTGGGCCCCTTCGGCCGCTGCGTTGAGGTAGATCCTGGACGGAGAGGACCGAGGCGGGGAGACCGGCTGGAAGCTGTTGCAAGCATCCAGTTGAGAGAGGCTGTGGCAGTGGCGTCCGCATGTGGAGGACAAGAAGCAGAGAAGTTTTACCCTCCAACTCCCGGGCCTCTTCTTTCCCGGGCTCTTGTGTGGCTCCTGAGGGGCCTGACCGCCTGCAGCTGCCACTGGCATTCGTGCCACACTTCGCTTCAGCTGCCAAGACAAGATCCCAGCCCACGGGCGGGAGGCAGGTGGCCTCCCTGTGTGTGTGGCGCGGCTCCACCTGGCAGTGCGCTCACCAGCAGGGGGCGTGTGGGCAGCAGGGAGTGCGAAGGACGACCCGGGGTAGGGCTGGGGGTGGTGGCAGGGCAGGCTCCCATGGAACATGGCGGGGCTGTGGGTGCTGGGGCAGAGCTGGGGCCAAAGATCGCTGGCTGTGTTGTGACTGACAGCTCTCAGCTTACAGCTGTCAGAGCCGCAGACAGGACAGTTAGCTGGGCAGTCACCCCAGCAGGCCCTTGTCACTCCTCAGGGAAGGGGAGGAATTGGGGGAGGGGTGGTCCCTCGTTTACTCAGACGCTACTTAGCAGCACCTCCATGTGCCGGGGGCCACCCCAATGCTGGCAAAGCGATGTGGCCTTCAGAGACCGCCTGGTAAGGAGACAGTACGTGGTCACGCAAACAGTCTGAAAGGCTCTGGGGGCCACAACCCGGGTGCCCCGTTGGTAGATGGTGGCGCCCTCCCAGAGGAGGCCAGGCCTAAGCCGAGTCCTGGAGCGAGAGGAGGAGCCACTCAAAGGAGGGGGC
Organism: Mormoops blainvillei; assembly: GCA_004026545.1. Classification (NCBI taxonomy): domain Eukaryota; kingdom Metazoa; phylum Chordata; class Mammalia; order Chiroptera; family Mormoopidae; genus Mormoops; species Mormoops blainvillei. The sequence continues at coordinate 127,537 of PVJD01004285.1, read as the reverse complement.
GTGTGGAGATGAGGGCTGTAGGGGGAGCAGGGCCTCGGGGGAGCAGGGCCTCGGCGCTGCGAGCCTGAGACCGGACTGCTGGCCGTACTGCTGCCCTCCTCCTGCCCCTTGAGGGGGGTGAGAGCGCTGCAGGCAGGGTCTGCGGACCAGGGTTGGGGTACAGGCAGGGCCGGGCCTGCGTCGCAGGGGGCCCACTGGTCCCCTGATGGGCATGTTCGGGGCTGAGGTGATCGCCCGGGTTCGGGCCTGGGAGCTGGGGTCTGGCAGCAGCATCACGTTCCCCAAAGATGCCCCAGTCCTCATCCCCGGGATCCGTGAACGGTCCCGTGACCTGCAAAGGGGAGGCAGGGTCCTGCTGACCTGGCGATGGGAGGCGGTCCAGGGGGCTGCAGGAGCTCTCGGAGCTGGTTGGAGAGGTGGCCGCGACGTTACTTCCTCTGGCCCAGGGTGCTGGGTTTGAAGAGGGAGGAGGGGCCACAGGCCAGGAGTGCTGGTGGCCCCTGGGAGCTGGGAATAGCCTTCTGCTCCAGCCAACGGGAACCTCAGCGCTGCAGCCACGAGGCAGGGAACCCCGCCCACAACCTTTGCGGGTGGGGCTGGTGCTGGCCAGAACCGCCTCCGGGAAGAAGGCAGCGGTGACACCTGGACTTCAGCGGGTGGGACCGGTCTCCGACTCACAGCCTCCAGAGCTTTTGTAGTGCTCCGCTGCTAAGGCGGTGGTGCTCTGCCCCAGCAGCCACAGAAAGCCCGTGTGGGGAAGCAGGGGAGAGGGTCGGGGACGAGCTCCGCCCCTGCCGAGGCCCGTGCGTGAGCGTGGACAGGTGGGCCGGCCCCACCGGCAGCCTCCGCAGTTAGTCGCATGGGACCGGAACCGGGCTGGGGGCGCTCTCCCTGCATGCCGGGCCTGCGGGGCGCAGGGGCCACTTTCCTCGCGAGGCCTGAGCTGCAGCCCCCGCGGCTCGCCCTCGGGCGCTGCCACGAACCCGTCCATCTCCCGCTCCCGCTCCCCCGGGGGAGCGGCCGCCTCGACTGCCTGTTCGCTGCCTGTGCCCTGCGTCCTGGCCCCAGAGCCGGGCCGGGCTGCTCCAGCCGCCCTCTGTCCGGGAGATGGCCTGGCTGTGCCCCCTGCCTTGGAAGCACCCACGGTGGGCTTCGCTACATTCGCCACTCTCCTTGCTCGTGTGTTTTTTTCAGTGTTAATGAATGTTATTTCATGTTATTGAATGCCATTCATTTTGTCTGAAAACATTTTGAAAAATAAATTTAATGTGAATCATAGTATTTCTCTCTTACATGTTTGTCTAACATAGTAAATCTAGACTCTTGGGTGAATTTTAAGTGAGGACAAAAATGATTTTTAAAAAAAATCCCTCATGATTTTAGACTTTAAAATTAAACATTTTAAATGGGAGCAGGAGGAATATCCCCCCCGCCCCCAAGTGTTGTGAATTCAGGATCGGGGTCACTGGAGGCAATGAGAGAAACACGCCCCCCGAGCCTTCTGTTCTGCTTGTCTGTCCCCAGACTGTCCCAGTGTCGCCCAGCCTGCTCTCAGCTGGGGCAAGGGCAGCGGCCCCAGCACGGGGCCGGTGAGCGACCACGCTTCCCCCCTCATCTGCTCCGACGGGCTTCATCTTCTTTGGGCCATTCAGCTCATTCACCCCAACACGCGTGGTGTGCAGACTGGCCCCTGCAGCCCTTTGGGGTGCTATGCAGGCTTCAGGGTGCAGCTGCGGTACCAGAAAGCGGGTCCTTCTCTGCCCGGAGGGGCTGGGCTGCACCCTGGCTCCTGCAGGCCGGTAGTGTGGGGAAGACCACGGTACTGGGCCCTGGGAGCTCAGCCACCACTGAGCACCTGGATTGGGCTATGCCCGCATGTCAGGGGAAGCCCAGAATGAAGGTGGCATGGCCTTGTGGTGACCCCTCACACGGGCGAGGCTTACCGAGTCCTTCCCTTGTCCCGGGCTCTTCACCCAGCACTCCGCGGGGTCCTTACAGCTTGGGGCTGCGTGGTCCCCAGAGCGTAGCCAGGGAGCCAGGCCTGTGCGCGGATCTGACTCAGCCTGCAGCCCTGCCTGGCCCAGCAGTCCCCAATGTGCTTCCCGTGCGCCCCGACTTCCGCAGCTCTGGGGCTCTTTAGGGGTGAGACCAACAGCTGCTTCTCGGTTCCTTTGATGTTCCCTTTGCAGAGGAGAGGATGCGGGGCAGCCTGGGCTCTTCCCATTTCGGGGACTCTCGCTTTGAGTCTCCCCAGGCTTCTTGTTCCGCATCCTGTAGCGCTGCTTCCCCTCTTCTGGGGTCATACGTGGAAACACCTGCCGGGGTCCCGCCGTGGTGGCTGCAGCGGTGGGCGAGGTCGGCTGGGTCAGCGGTCATGCAGGCTCTTGTGCACTTGGGAGGGTGAGGGCTGAAAACACGGTCACTGTGACCGACCCGGCCACACAGGGAGCCTGCTGCATGCCAGGTACAGTGGCCAGCCCACCCGGACAGCACCGGGAGGTTGTCTTTACCCGAGGCCTGCAGCTCCTATAGACGAGCTGGCTTTGAGCTCAGGCTGCACTGTCCCATCGGTGCTGGGCTCTGACCGTGGCCACGTGTGGCCATGCACCTGGGGCCGTCCTCCCAGCGCCTGCCCGAGGAACAGTGCCGGCCCCGATGTGTGCGCTGCCAGGGCCAGTGTGGCCGTCCTCTGCCCCCTTTCTCCTCGCACGGGCTGCAGCCCTGAGCTTGGCCCTGCTGCTGGAGGCCGCCCCTGCTCAGCACCGCTCTTCGGGCGCCATGGGGCTGCTCTCCACTCGTCCTCCTGGCCACCTCGCTGCAGGTTTGGAAACAAGCTCTCTATCGATAAGCATTTCTGCTACACTCACAGTAGAATGGCATTTGCCGGCTCTGAAGCTCGCTCCCAGGTGAGACACACAGTGTTCGGTGATTGTCCCCTGGATGAGCCCCTGCTCCTTGCCGAGAGCCCTCCGCAGGCCACTGGGGTTGTCAGAGGCTGTGGGCATGGCATGCGTGAAGGGTCCTTTGATGGTGCTCCATGCACCTGTTCCCTTGTTCGCACGTGAGTGTGTGTGCAGGTGACGAGGCCAGCCAGCTCCGTGTCATGCTGTTGGGAGGAAGCAGTGGGAGGGTGGGGCGCTGCCCAGGCTTCGCTCAGAACTCAGGTGGGGTCCGGGTGGGGAAGGGCTGGAGACGACTGGCCGCAGGTGCACAGCACCGTGTGTACGGCACTGTGACAGCACCCCCTTCTGGCCAGGGCACTGGGGCCTGTCCCGTTGGGCTGGGAGAGCGCTTGATGCCACCTCTGCAGCCCAGAGGAGAGACCTGCCCGAGCTGTGAGCGCTCCAGGCTGGCCGGGCTGCCGTGGCTGTTCTTAGACGGGCACGGGCGTTTTGCGGAGCGGCTTACAAAGGCACGTCTGCTGCGGGCCCGGTTCGTGTTCTCTTTAGAGTTAAAGCTTGCCGGGGGTTAATTTCCTGTCCCTAACCAGCTGCCAGAGCCGTCGTGGCATTTCCTGTCTTGACCAAACGTGGTCTCACAAGCCATCTCGATTTTAAGTGGCTCTGACAGGAGGGGTCATGCACGGAAACATGGGAGCCCTGGGAGGGTGGATGTGGTTGCGCCTCGTCACGGGAGAACTGCTGGGTTCCGTGGCACTCCCGGCCGCGTGTCGGGCGCTTCCTCATTCGGGCGTTGGCGCAGTGAGGAAGGGAGCGTTAAAGGGGGCAGGACTTGTGGGGACCTTCTGTGTGCGCCGCAGCTCCTGTACAAAGCGGGCTGGGTGAGCAAACTCCCCAGGCCTTGGGGACACAGACCCCCACCAGCAGCCCCATGCGTAGCTGGTGGCCTGTGGTGGGAGGCGGGCAGGACCCTGCAGCAGTGCGGGCGCAGGGCAGGGCGACCTCAGTCTCCACTTTGAGCCGCCCTCTATCCCTGTAGGCGCTTGCCTGGGCATGAGGGTGCTCGTAGTCAGAGCCTGGCGGGCCTTCCTGACAGTGGGAGTGGCCTGAACCAAGGACCCCATGAGGAGAAGACAGACATGAGAGAGGAAAGCCCTGCCCACAGAGTAGGGTGTTGACCAGGTGAGAGGGGACTGGGCTGGGGGCTGGCTGTGTGCGTCAGGGAGGAGGCGAGGGTGGCCTTGGTTCTTGGATTGCTGTTCTTGGAAGTCCAGTCACGGAAGGAGCCGAGGGCATGGTCAGGAGCGGAGGAAAAGGAGCCCGGGTCCAGGGCAGCGGGCACAGCAGTGGGCCCAGGTGGGGCCAGGAGGCCGCTGTGTGACGAGGTGGCAGGCCTGTTGCATTCCTGGGTGACCGGTGGTGATGTCCCTGTCTGGCTGGACACGGACAGTAGGTGTGAGGCATGGCATTTGGGGCAAAGCTGGTTTCGGGCGCGGGCCCCATAGTGGAGGTGGTGAGTGTGTGGGCGACACTGCCCGTGGTGCCCAGAGGCGGCCGCCAGGGGGTTGTCAACTGAGAGGTGGTCAGTAGTCAGGAGAGAGCATGCTGCCCCACGTGGGGAGGTGGCAGGCTTGAGAACTCGGCTTTGCGGGTGGTGGTCAGGGGCGCACTGCCGGGTGGGGGGCGGTGCCTGGGAGCGTCTGGACAGGCTTCGGGGATGCGGGCCAGGGACCGGGGGAGGGAGCAGGGGGCAGTTCAGTGGTGAAGAAGTGCAGGGCAGGAGGGGGACGCGCTGCCAGGCTGGTGGGATTGGGCTCCTCTGTGTCAGTTTCAGAGACACCCTCATGCCTGTTTTCTGAGTTTTCTATAATGAACACGTTGCTCTTTTATGAGGTATAATTAACATGTAGCTTTGTAATAGTCTCAGGCATGCGACATAATGATTCGACATTGTGAAGTGGTAACATCTGCCACCACACGTAGCTACAAATGATTTTTTCTTGTGATGAGAACTTTTAAGATTTACTCTCTCAGCAACCGTCAAATGTGCGATACAGTATCATTAACTATAGTCTCCATCTGTGCGTCGCATCCTCAGGACTGACTTTACTTTGACCCCCTTCACCGGTATGCCCACCCCCGACTTCTGGTGACTGCTAGTCTCTTCTCTCTATCTATGAGTTCATATGTGGCTTTTTCATGTGCGGAAAAAATACACTGTGAACATGCTTGTTCCCAAGTCACGCATGGCGAGGCGTCCGTGAAGCAGCTGGCCCTTTGGCTCAGTGATTGCCTGAATCTCCGCAGGTCCCCGGGGCCACAGGCAGTGTGACGGGCTGGTGGCTCTGGGGGGACACAGCGCTGCTGGGAGCCTGCAGGACTGGGTGTGTGCCCCTGTGGGGGCAGTGCATGTCAGCGTGGCACAGCCGCAGGCCCTCCGGCTCGGGCCCTGTGGGGCAGTGGGTTTCTGCAGTGACTCCGTGGGGTGGACAGGTTTCAGGTTATGCTGTGGGCGGAGGGGGCGCGGAATTGCCTCCTGTTGTAATGATGGAGTTTCGTACATTTTTCTCCGAAGCCCTCGAAAGTTAATTTCCTCGGAAAGCTTACTTCTGCACACACTGCACCACCCTGGGGAGTGTTGGGGTGTGTCAGAGGGGCCTGATGGTGGCTCAGCCACGAATCCAGGCCACGTCTCAGGAGACCGCGATCAGACCCGGGAGCCTCGAGTCGCGACTGCGTGGGGCAGAGGCAGGCGCGCTCCGAGCGGACGCGGGGGCACGGCTCGCCCGCTCGCCCACGTAGGCGGAGTGGAGGGAGGCCTTTAACTGTGCGTGTAGTCACAATGTTTTTTATTTATTTTTGATGTGGTGACGCCGCCGCTGGCTTTCTTTCCTGTCCTTGTGTTTCCCCCCGCTCGTCACTGTGTCACTCGTTGCTCTTTTCACCCACTGCTCTCTACCCTGTAAGTGAGACAGGGAAGCTGGTCTTGCCCGGTCACTTCCGTTTGACAGCTGGCACCTTGATGTGGGGGGTCCAAGCTCAAACCAGGAGGAATGTCCCTGGGAGCCACAGGGGAGGACTACCCGGCTGGCAGCACGCCGAGGCCTCGCCATGCTGGGCTGACCACCCCTCTCTCGCTCACACCTGCGAGTCCCCAGGTGCCCCCCGCAGGGCTCACCTGTGCGCTGGTGACCGGCCCTGTCGTGGGAGCAGCCCGGCAGGCTCTCCCTGGCTCTGGGGGCCTTCCTAGCACCAGCGTGTGGGGGGCCTGGCTGGGGGCAGGTGTGCAGCCAGCAGTTGCTGAGCGACTGAGTGACGTGGTGTCCCGTGGGGCCGTCAGTGACCACTGAGGACCTTGTGCTCCGGGGCGCCCCCAGGTGGGGCCCAGCCCCAGGGCAGGCCGGCCCTCGTGCTGTCCTGAGTCTTGAGCTCCGTGAGAGCCTTGCTCGACCCGTGTCGTACAGGCGGTCTAGCCAGGGTCCAAGAGAGCAGGTGCCGGTCCCAGGGGTGCGCCTCTTCCACCCCCGACCTGACTTCACCTGTGTCCTGGTCACCTGGCGGCAGCCCGCCCTGCCCTTGCACGGAACCTCAGCTTCCCCCCATTCTTTCTCTCCCGCTGGTGCACGGCGCTGAAGTGCACTGAGGCGCTCGTTCTCTGACGGGGACAGGACCGGCTTTCGTCATTCAGGCGAAAGACGTGGACTCGGGCCTTCTCAAAGGCGTTTTGACTGACGTTTGTCACCGGGTGCTGGCTGCTGAAGGGGCACCTTGCTCATGGAGCCCCCCTGCCATGGCACACCCACCTTCCCGGGCAGCTGGGCTGGGGAGGGGACCTTCCCCCCCCACTCCTTCCCGAGTGCTTTCTTCCTTCAGTGTCTTACAGACGTACCACCGATGCTCCCCCCGTACAGCCCAGTTCCCCGTAAGAATCGGCACTCTGGGCGTACTCACTGAGGCACGCGGCCACCTCCGCAGCCGGCGTTGGAACGTTTGCGTCACCTCAGCTAGGAGCCCCCGACCCGTGGGCAGCGGCTCCCCTTTCGCCTCCGCAGCCCCCGGCCGCCCCGGCCTGCCTGCTGCCTGCAGGTTCCGCCCGTCCTGGACGCTCATGCAGACGGAGTCATCCTCGGACCTTCATGTCGTCTGCCGCCTTTCCCCGAGTGTCACGCGTGCGAGGGGCTTCCCCGCCGTGCAGGTGCCGGTGCTTTGCGCCTTGCTCGGGCCGAACTGTCGTCCGGGTGTGGACAGGTCCCGTCTGATGGCTGCGTCTGTCGGTGGGTGATGCTGGGCCCGGCCCCATTTTTGCTCTTGCAAACACCGTGGTGCGAGGCTGGCATCGGCGCATGTGTTCGTTTCTTTTGGGTATGTTCCTGCGAGTGGGATTACGGGTCGCGTGGCAACCGTGTGACCTTTTGAGAACCCGCCAGCCTGTTCTCCAAAGTGGCCACCCTCTTTCCTTCCCATGAGCATTGTAGGAGGGCTCTGGTCTTGCTGCGTTCTCGTCACCACTTAGGTCACCGTTTAAACTTTTGCCACGCTGCAGGGTGTGAAGTGGCCTCTCACTGTGGCTTTCATTAGTGTTTCTCTGATGGCTGATGGCGCTGAGGTTTCTTCTGGAAAGAGCGTGTACAGTGTGAGAAGAGTGGGGGTGGGAGGCTCAGAGTTACCACAGAATTGTCCCCGAGGGGCCCTCTGCCTCCTGAGCCGCCTGCCCCGGGAGCTGTGTCTGCGTCCAGGTCCTGACCACCTTACCTCACAGAGCCAGAGCAAGCTCCCGAAAAATTCAGAACATGTTTTGGGCTTTCAGAAGGTGTACAATCACGCCAGCAGGAACACGTTCTGAGAAACGCGTCATTAGGTGATTTCATCCCGGTGCGATCGTCACCATGCACTGACGGGCACCGAGGCGGCCCAGCCTACTGTACACCGCAGTGGTGCTCTGGTTCCTCGGCCTGCCCGGCACGTCACTGTGCAGAGCACACAGGACTGAGCCAAGTGCAGGAGGCAGCGATACCACCGAGGGCCACCCAAGCATAAGATGCGAGGCTGCTGCGGGCCCAGTGCGGCATCCGGGTGACAGTAGGCTGTGTGAGTAGAAAGGGCACATTCTAATGTCACAATAAAAGCCCTGGCTGGTATGGCTCAGTGGATTGTGTGCTGGCCTGCGAACCAAAGGGTTGCTGGTTCGATCCCCAGTCAGGGCACATGCCTGGGTTGCGGGCCTGGTCCCCAGTAACGGGCACACAAGGGGCAACCACACACTGATGTCTCTCTCTTTCTCGTGCCCTTCCCCTCTCTCTAAACATAAATAAATAAAATCTTTAAAAAAAAATAGCGATAAAAAGTGGACTATGGTGAGCACCACGCCAGCAACGTTGCGTGCCTCAGCATCGTGGGGCGGGTGTGCCACACACCCATGTGCTGTCCTGTCAGACAGGACATTACTTCTCATAAGGAATTCCTAGGGTTCTCTTTAAAACTGAGTTACTGTGGTGGTTTAAAACAGTGTAATTTATTAGAATGCTCATTGGATAATATGTTTTTAAAAGAAAAATTTCATGATCTGAAATGAGGCAGTTGCCACTTATTTTTCTAAAATGGCTTCAGTTCAAACCTGTTTTTCTTTTTAGCTACGCAAGACCAAATAAAAATGAAATTTTAATAAGATGAAATGAGGTTCGTTTTAGTCTGAGGTTGAACTTTGTTGGAACATTTTCTGCTCCATAAACACGAACGGTGTGCCCATGAAGAATTAATGAGCTCATGCTCCACGGGCAGGGAGAGGCCTGCGGCCTGCGATACCGCGGGAGACGCTGTGAGCATGGCGAGCAGGTGTGGGAGGCAGCAGACCAGACCGCCGCCCGGCGTGAGGCCGTGTACATACGTTGAGACGCCCAGGAAGAATGCACATGTTCGGGTAGAGGTGGGCTGATCATATTGGCGAATGCCATTTGTGGATCACTTTGCAGTGTTCAAACTGCTGTCATAGACGGTTATCTTGCTTCACACTCATTCTTCTCACTTCTGGGATGAGGAGGCTAGAGCTCAGAGCAATGACTTGGTTAACATTGGACCTTGCAGCTCTTGGGGGCTGGACTTGAACCCAGGCCTTTTGATTCTTAAAACTGGAAACTGCCTACCAAGGTCAGGGAGGCCTCCGTGACGTTTCTGGAAAGGGCCCATAACTGAAGAGTTGTGCCTGAAGAGTTGTGGCATGAGCCAGCTGATGCTTTTTTGTTTTCGTTTTTTGTTTTGCTGAAACAAAATGCTCTTGGGTTCCATGGATCAGGAATTCAGACCTGACACAGCAGGAGCGGCGTGTCTGCTCCATGATGCCTGGGTGTCCCTGGGAGCCTAGGGGGCTGGGACCCAGGGAGAAGAGGGCTGGCTCAGGCCTGGGTGAGTGGCTGGCACGGGCCGCAGCCTGGACCTCAGTTCACTGATGTGTCTTGCACACGGGCTCGGCGACGTGGCTGCTTTGGGCTTCCTCAGGTCACGTGGCTGGGTTCCAGGAGAGACTACAAGAAAACTTACATTGCCTTTAAAAAAATCACATCTTCCTTGAGATTCACCTATAATTCACCCATTCAGGTTAACATGCAACACCATTTACTCGTTTGAAGTGTGAGATTCAGGGATGGACTCGCACTCGCGTACCCCAGGAGGTGTGCACCCCTCTGCCCCATCAGTTTTAGGACATGCTTCTCATCACCTCAAAAAGAAACCCAGTGCTCTTTAGCCGTCGTCCTCAGCCTCCCACCCCCACCGCAAGCAACCGCCAGTCTGCTTTGTGTCTCTGTAGAGTCATCCGTGCTGGATATTTTATGTAGATGAAATGTGACTGGCCTCTCGCATTTAGCACGTATTCAAGACTGTTTCACGTTTGGCGTGTGTCAGCTCTACGTTTTATGGCTGAACTATGCGCCGTTGTACGGGTGGAGCAGGTTTCGTTTATTCATCTGTCTGCTGACATTCGGGATGTGTCCACTCTTCGGCTCTTGTGAATAACACTGCCCTGAACATTCCCGTGCAAGTTTCAGTGGGCGTGTGTTTTCCTTCTCCTGGGTGTTTACTGGGCAGTGGAATTACGGAGTCGCGTGGTGTCTCTTTACTTGGTATTTGGGGAGTTGTCAGACTGTTCTCCAAAGCTGCTGCCCCGTCTTTCATTCCCAGCAGCGGGGTGTAAGGGGTCGCTCTTCTCCATTCTCTCGTTAACACTTGTTATCTGTCTTTTATTTTAGCCATCCTAGTATGTGGGAAGTGGCATCTCTTTGTGGTTTTCATTTTTTAATGACTGTTTAGTCGTTAAATAATCATCGAGCATCTTTTCATGTGTTTCTTGGCCGTTTGTATATTGTCTTTGGAGAAATGCCTGTTCACATCCTTTTGCCATTCTTAAGTTAATTTACCTTTTTATTACTGAGTTTTAAGACTTCTTTATATATTCCAGGTACAATCTCTTAACAGATATGTGATTTGCAAAAAATTCCTTCCATTCTCTGAGTTGCCTTTCTGCTTTCTTGATAATGTCCTTTGAAGCACAACAGGTTTTATTTTGATGATTTCCAAGTTATCTTTTTGTTCTTATTGTTGCTTTTGGTGTCATTCTGAGAAGACCTTGCCTGGTCTAAACTCCTAAAGATTTACTCCTGCGTTTTCTGCCAAGAGTCTTCTAGCTTGAGCTCACCTGTCGTCCTTGATTTCGAGTTGACCCTCGTATGTGTGGAGAGGCCAGCGCGCACCTTGATTCTTTCGCGCGTCTGTACCCAGCCGCCCCAGCCCATCTGCTGAGAGAAGGTTCTTTCCCCAGGGTCCCGGTGCCCTCGTGAGCCGCTGGTGCACTGTGAGGGTTCACATCTGGACTTGGGGTTCTGCCCCACTGACCTCTCACCTCTGACCTCTGTCCTCACACGGGCCTGCACTGCCTTGGTTGCTGAGTCTTCTGGTAAATTTTGAAACCTGAAAGTGGGAGTCCTCTGCCTTTGTTCTTTTTTAAGGTTGTTTTGGTTATTCTAGGTCCCTTGAATTTCAGGATCAGCTTGTCAGTTTTTGCAGAGAAGCTAGCTGGGATTTTGATAAGGATTATGTTGAACCTGCATTGAATTTGGGGAGTAATACCACAGTATTAATTCCTCCGATTACATGAACTTGGTTGTCTTTCACTGGATTTACATCTTGAATTTCTTTTAACAGGTTATTTTAGTGTTCAAGAGTGTAAGTCTTGAACACCTTTTGTTAAATATATTCCTAAATGTTTTATTCTTTTTGATGCTGTTATGAGTAGAATTGTTTTCTTAATTTTATTTTTGGGTTGTTCCTTGCAGGTATATAGAAATAAAATAAATTTTTGTACACTTATATCTCAAAACCTTGTTGAATCTGTTTTTAGGTTTGGATTTTTTTTTTTTTAGTGGATTTCTTAGGATTTTCTGTATACAAGATCATGTCATCTTGCTCGATAGTTTTACTTCTTCCTTTCTAACCCGGTTGCTTTTTTTCCTTTTTGCCTAATTGCTCTGGACAGAACCTCCAGGACTGTGTGGAATAAAAGCGATGAGAGCAGTTGTTCGTTCCTGTCTCCAGTCTTCTGTCACGAAGGACAGTGTTGGCTGTGGGTCTCGTAGACGCTCTTGATCAGGACGAGGGCGTTTCCTTCTGTTTCTGGTGCCTTGAGCCTTTTATTATGAATAGGGCTGAATTTTTTAAAATGTCTGTTCTGTGACTACCGAGATGATAATGTATTTTCTTTGCTATTAATATGGTGTTTTGTAGCAATTGATTTTTGGTTGTTAAGCTATCCTTGAATTCCTTGGATAAATCCCACTTTGTCATAATGTATAGCTTTTTAAAAATGATGTTGCATTTGGTTTGCCACTGTTTTGTTGAAGGTTTTGCGCGTCTGTTTATGAGACGTATTGGTCTGCAGTTTTCTCTGGCAGTGTCTGGCTGGCTGGGAAGTGTTTCCTCTTTTTCTAGATCTTAGAGGAATTTCTTGAGAATTGGTATTAATTCTTCCATATGTGTTCGGTAGAGTTGACCAGTGAAACAAACCCTCTGGGCCTGGGTTTTCTGTGGGAAGTGTTTTGATGACTAATTCAGTCCCTTTACATGTTACATATCTGTTCAGATTTTTTCTCCGTTAAATTTCAGTTGTTTTGTCTTTCTAGGAATTTGTTCATCTAAGTTACCTAATTTGTTCACAATGTTTGCTCATAATTCTTTTTATTTCTGTAAGGTCAGTAGTAATGTCCTTGCCTTCATTTCTCATGTTAGTAATTTGAGTCCTCTCTCTTTTTCCTCTTAGTCAGTCTAGCTAAAGATTTGTCGACTTTGTTCTCTCTTTTTTTTTTTTTAATTTTTCTCTACTGTTTTCTGAGGCCGTGTGTTTTCAAGAACCAGACCAGCGGCTTTCCAGTGACACCCCCGAACTCCTGCTGTGGTTCCTGGGAGTTTCCTCTTCTCTGCTTCTTTCTTGGTGGTCTGGGGCAAGCGGGTGGGTGGTGGAGGGTGAGCGCCCGTTTCCTGCCGGCTTCTCGCAGCTTCCCCAGAGCGGCCCTGCCTTCGTCGGCACGGTGCTTCCACATGAAGGGTGTTTCGAAAAGTGGGTTCACTGCTAAAGCAGCCCCTTCACACACACTGAATGGAACCCGCAGGACAGCAGAGCCAAGGCTGCCTGCAATGACACCGGACGGAAAGCAGCCGTGACATGTGCAGAGTGACACGATTCATGGCCTGGAGACCTGCGAGGCTGTAGCACAGACACGGACCCTTGCAGGGAGCCACAAACGTCCAAGTCAGGCGGGCAGCCACCCCAAGGAGACAGGGATGGGGGACGCTTCGACCTGGGGTGGGACATGGTGCTGGGGTTGGATGGCGCGCACTCACTGTGGGTGGGGGGTCTGGACACATTCGGCCTTGACACCTGCCCGCTACCCTTACCTGAGGTGGGCTCCCTGTGCTCCCTTTCCCTCGTGTTCTCACCTTCCCAGCTCCAGAGCCCCCCGTGCTCCTTGGCTCGCGCCCCCCCCCACCGCCCCCATCTCCCAGCCAGCACCGCAGCTTCGCCGGAACCTTCCTCCACGGGCCAGGCCCCTCGGAGCGGAGCCAGGAGGCCTCCTCGCTCACCTTTCAGGATTCACGAGTCGATTGGGTCCACCTGGATGACCCAGGCAAGCCCCCAAGGGTTATGTCCTTAAGCACATCCACAGAGTCCCCTTGGCCATGTGAGTTGATACAATCACAGGTTCTGGGACTGGGATGTGACATCTTTGAGGGGCCATTGTTCTGCCGACTACACCGCCTAAGTGACAAAGAAGGAGTCCTCTGTTTTCAAGAAGGTGTCACAAAGCAGGAAGAAAAGGGTGAGCACCCCCTTAGAACAAGGGGCAGAGGGTCTGAGCAGGGAGTTCACAGAGGAGGCAGCACAAATGAGCAGAAGCGTCTAAACAGCGTCCCCCTCACTGATCCCCGAGGGCATGCACACCAGCGTGGGGGCCCCTTTCCTCCCACCCGACCAGCCTCAGGGCTCAGGGCTGCCGGGGCGGGGCCGTCCCGGTGCTGGCCGCCCGGGCGGCACCCTTGCCACTGCGCTGCCCCGCCCCGTGCCCGCTGTCCAGGTCTCGGAGCTCGCTCCCCATGCAGCCCACAACTGTGGGCAGGTGTCTGTCCCGGAGACGCTGGTCGCTGTGTTCACAGCCGCCAACAGTTTTCAGCAAGTGAGTGTCTCCACAGTTGGTGTTGGCCCCATGAGCCCTGCCGCAGTCCGACGGCGGGACAGTGGATGGAGGGGCGGTGCCACCTAGGGAGATGACCCAGGCAGGGACGGGGCAGCGGGCTGTCATCCTGTCATTGCTGTTTATGAAGACCAAGGGTAGAGTTTCAGGGAACTGCAGAGCAACGCACGGGAAACGCCTGCGCGCCCTCCTGCCCATTACCCGGGTTTCGAGTTTATACACGCTGCTCGCGCATTTGTTTTAGCCCTTAAACAAAACACAAGAAGTAAAGGAATGCATTGAAGTAAGTTGCGGAATAGTAACGATTTGGGGAACAGGCATGATATTTTGCGAAGTAAAATGGTAGGCTTTCCTTCTGTTCTAACAAACAAAAACATTCATCTGTATGCCAGACAGTCTGCGTCCGTGTTTATCGTCACAGCCCATGCGGACCGTGAGCGGAGCGCGCCTGACCGCCCGTGCCTCAGCCAGGCAGGCGGGTCTGCGCCCGCATGGAGCGCGCGGGCTGGTTCCGCGGGCTGGAGGCAGCGCCCTGCCCGCAGAGACCCGCGCTCGCCCCGCCCCGCCCCGCCCCGCCCCGCCCCGCCCCGCCCTCATCGTGGCTTTCGCCCTCCTGCTTGTTTCTCGCGGCGGCACGGGGGCTGCAGAGCCCCAGGCCTCGCGTGCGTGTTCCAGGCAGGAAGAGGGGAGGAAGGGCCAGAGGTGCGTGAGCTATGTTTTCTCCTCCTGTTAGGGGGGGCTGGCATGCGTTGTGCCCAGCCGGCATGGTCACGTGGCCACCCCAAGCTGGACGTCCCCAGGAGGAGGGGTATGGGCGGGGCCGCTCCGCCGACCAACATGGCTGTCTGCCACCCGGGTTATTTCGTTTGCATCTCTAGTCAGGGTGCACTCTGATGAGTGTAAGTCTTCTGTAATAAAACCAGTAAGTCTTTAAAAAAGGACATTCACCCTTTCTGTACTCTGCCTTCCGTCTTTAGACAGAATGTACAGCTAGGAGTCACCTGATGGGCATCGTGCTGTCAGCGTTCAGCCCTGCCTGTGGCACGCTGTCCGAGTGCAGGGGCTGCCGGGAGCACCCCTGCTGCCGAGTAGCTGGCAGCCCCCAGCAGCCTGTCCGTGTGGCTGGTGCCAGAGTCTTGTGCTGTTGCAGCTGGGACTGTGACCCCCACACTGGGGCCCCCTCTCAGGGAGGGCTGAATGCCTGCATGTTTGTGGGCTGTGGGCTTGTATGGTGCCACTCATCTCTCCCAGACAGCCAGAGGGTGACCTGGGGCCACCGACGGGCAGTTGCCTCCCTCGGGCTCGTGGGCTTCTAGGAGGGCCTCTTTCCTGACTCAGTGGTGGGCCCAGGGGAAGAAGCTAACGCGTTTTCCCCCTTTTTCAACAGCATCCAGCACGTGTACGGCGCCCAGCACCCCCCTTTTGACCCACTATTACACGGCACGTAAGTGAAGCCTCGGCTCTCCCGGGGCGGGTAGGCCCGGTCCTGGCGGCTCTGGTGAGTGGCCAGAGCCCTGGAATTCCCGGGTGGGGGAGGAAGTGGGTGTTGGTTCAGCAAACACATATCAAGCACTGGCTGGTGTGAGACACTGCTGGCCTTGTCCAGCGTGTCCCCTGTGGGAGGCCAATGTGGAAGCCTCAGCCGGAGGGGGCTGCCTGTGCAGGGCTTACGGAGCCGGTGCCCCCGCCAGTGTGTGGAGGGTGGGGCCTTGTATCTGGCCCCGCCCCCAACGGTGAGCTGGAGGATGGTGTGGCCCTGCTGTACTGCCCTGTCCCAGAAGTTACGGGGCACAGAGTGGCCGATGTTGTCTACTGTCACACAGTGGGGGTCTCGTACCCCCATCTGTGCCCCCAAAGACTGTGCTCTGTGAGCAGTCCCCTGCCCCCCATCCCCAGCGCTGCCTCAGGAGGGTGGCAGGGACGCGGGGGCAGGAGAAGGTGGGCCCTGGCCAGGCGAGGTTTGGGTCGGCCGGGTACCTGAGTGTGGTGCTGTGTTCCCACACAGCCTGCCTCTGTCGTAGGCAGAGCCGCTCGGCGGGGCACCCCCCTTCCTGTCCCTGAATCCCCAGCGGCGCTGCCCAGCCTTTCCGGCCAGCTGAGCTGTGCGTGCCCTTCCCTGCCCTCCCAGCTCCAGGGAAGCTGAAAGGGGGGGTTCCCTTAGATGGTTGTGGAGAGAGGCCCGGGCCCCGAGGGTCCAGTAAGACCGCCTTTGCTTTGCAGCTTGCTCAAGGCTGCGCCCAAGGCGCCCACCACGCCCGTGAAGGCCAAGAGAGTGAGCACCTTCCAGGAGTTCGAGAGCAACACCAGCGATGCCTGGGACGCCGGCGAGGACGATGACGGGCTGCTGGCCATGGCGGCCGAGAGCCTGAACACCGAGGTGGTCATGGAGACGGCCCACCGCGTCCTGCGCAACCACAGTCAGCGGCAGGAGGAGCGCAAGCGGCAGGAGCCCCCCCCTGTCCCCAGCGGGGACCTCCGGCTGGTCAAGTCTGTCAGCGAGAGCCACACGCCCTGTCCCACAGGTGGGACAGGGACTCGGGCCTGCGTGCGTTCCCGCGGAAGGGAAGGGTCCGTCCGCTGCGGACAGTCAGGGACCCCGCCCTGAAGGCCCTCAAGGTTGTCACTCCGGTGGCCACAGGCCTTCCCAGGCAGGAGGAGCCACCGCGCTCATCTCTGTCCCCCGGCCGAGGGCCTCGCTCCTCCAAGTGCAGTGGCAGCGCGCGTGGCCCTCGTGGCCGGCCTGAGAGGGCTGCTGTGAGCACAAGGGCTCGGGGACCCTCCGCCCTCCTGGGCGTATGCTGGTTGCTCTGGGGGGCACTTCCACCGGGGGCCTGGCCAGCTGCAGGCTCAGACCGACCTCCTCCAGCAGCTTCCAGTGACGCCTCCGGGGACAGTCACTGTGGGCTCAGGGTCTCTGGGGTGGGGCCTGGCGTTCGGAGCTGCCGTGTCCAGATGATAAGCTCCACGAGGGCGGGAGCCCGCCTGCATTTCGGACCTCTGCGCCTGGGCTCAGCGGCCGTCCTCGAGAGTGTTCTCGCACTGCTGCCCTTTCTGTGTTGGAGGGTCTGGGGCGCGGGGCCACACAGCTGCCTCGTGGCCTGGCGGTGGGCCAGCGCTGTGCTCGGGCTGCAAGGGGGACCGGCACACGGCGTCAGCTCACAGCCCGGAGGCTGGCAGTCCGAGATCGGGGTGCCGGCACGGTCGGGCTCTCGGGGGGCCTCTCCTGGGCCCCGGCGTCCATCTCCTCACTGTGTCCTCACGTGGTGTGGAGCACAGGGGGCACTGGTCCCCTTGAAAAGATCCCCCCACGGCCTCCCCCATGACCTCATTCTGATCACTCCCCCAAGTCCCCTCTTCCTGACTCCATCGCAGGAGAGGGTGGGACTTCAACACAGGAGTTTTGGGGGAACACAGCATTCGGCCCATGACACACATGGTGTGTGGTTGGGGAGCTGGCCAGGGACAGGCTGGGGCTGCCTCTAGAGGGGCAGAGCCTTGGGGTGGTGCCCGCCCCCGCCCCCGTAAGAGCCCAGTGAAGGGCATCCCGGGCACCTTGTGCCGGGAGGGGGTTGGTGACGGTTTGCCCTTGGCCTCTACTCCCCTTGGAGTGGGTTGTCTTTCCTCTGCTCTCTGGACAAGCCTGTCGTGTGCATGGGCAGTAGTGACAAAAGCTAGCATCCGCCTGTCACTTACTGGCGTAGCCAGCACCTTGACGGCCCTCGTGACCGACCAGCTTGTTACACTTCACAGCGGCCTGGGCTGGGTTGGCAGGAGGGGTGTGGGGAGGCTGCCGGGCTGCCCGGATCACAGCCTGAGCTGGGGGCTGGGGTTCAGAGCCAGGGCGTGGGGCCCCTGCCATTAACCCCTGGCCTTACCCGGAGAGCAAGGCTTCTCAACCCCATGGTTCTGCTCCCAGGGGACGTGTGGCAGGGTCTCGGGACAATTTTGGTTGTCACATCTGGGGCAGGGCATGTTTGCTTCTGCATGTCGTGGGTGGAGGCCAGAGATGCGGCTCAGCGTGCCCCAGGACGGCACCCGACGGGGAGCTGCCCCCCACGCAGCACAGCGCGGCAGGGGAGAGACCTGCCGGAACCAGCCCTTGGCCCGAGTGCGTCTGGTCCTCTCGGGGAACTGACCCCACTGGGGGCAGAGCATGTGGGCGTGCCTTCAGTTTCTAGCTTGCTCACAGCCGCCCTCCTTTTTACCCGGTCCTGGTGCAGGGAGGCCCCCATGCACGCGTGCTGCCCAGCCCTCTGGCGGGGAGCCACGCGTGCATGAGCACTGTCCTTTACGCGAGACAGCGGCACACTGTGGTGTGGACAGGATCCAGGAGCGTTCTAGGTGGACGTCCCCATTTTGTCTTGAGGAGGGCCAGGTGTGTTCAGGGAAGGCCCCTGAGGGAGCCGGGGGTGGGGCCGTCCCGACTGAGGGGAGGCCCCAGGCCAGCGGTCTGGCCTGCACTCCCTGGGGGCGGGGCCCTTCAGCTGCACCCATGAGGTTTGGGAGCGCCAGAAAGATGGGGGCCTCGCCCGGTCGCCTTTGTCTCCCCTTGCTGTCTGGTGTGGTTGCAGGGACTCTATTGAAGCAAACCAAGCTGTCCTCGGGCCTGGTGACCATGTGCCTTTCCCCCCATCCTGCCCTGTGGCCTGACCCCATGGCACTCACTGTTGTCCCTGCACAGGGACCCTCCTGCCCCCTGGGGGCCAGGCCCCTGCTCAGGTGAGGGATCTGAGGCACAGCTCACATCGCATCACTGACCAGGACGGGGCTGCAGGTGGGCTCCTGTGTGGGTACTGGCTGGTGGCAGTGGACACCACCCTCGGGCCCTGGAGCTTCCCACTCATGGTAACAGGGAGACCTCGTCACCGGTTTCACTGGCTCCTTGGGGACAGCTGTTGCTTTGCCCTCCCAATTTCACCTACCCCATCTCAGAGGGGGTTGGAAGTGCTCTCTGCTTGGGAGTGAGCGGGCCCTTCTGTGGCGTGGCAGCATCACTGGGATCATTGCTGAGATCGCAGAGAAATGACATCCAGTGGGTTTGGTTCCGTGACCCAGTGTGGCCACCCTTCCTTCGGGGGCCTGCGGTGTACCTGAGCGTGGGTTCCAAGGACAGGAAGGAGCCAGAGCCACAGGAAGGGGGCGGGAGCCACTCTCTCCTCTGGGCCCACTTTTGTAGGCTTTTCTGGAAGCTTATCTGGGCCAGACTGTGCCCAGAGGCTGTGACCTCCACTCCCCGGTGCCCGAGGGCGCAGCTGGTGTAGTGAGCGTGCTTGGGGTCGCAGGGGCCAGTGGGGGTGCTGCCCCCGCCCAGCCCGGCATCAGCTGCCGCTCGTGCGTGGCGGCCTGTTTCCTCCGTGAGGTCTGTTCCTCCTCTCATTTCTGGGAGCTTATTTTTCAGCCCACTTTAAGTTTCAGTTCGAAGACGGGCTGGCTCCATGGGGTTTAGCCCTGGGCCCCTGGCTGTGGGCCTCTTGCTGGTTTTGGTGGCTCTTTGTCGAGTGATCCGAGAGCCCTCAGCTCTTCCCTTTGGCTGTCCCCTGCCCTGGGCCACTGATGTACCGTGCCATTTCACCTCGGCCCGTGGGTCCCCGCGGGTCCCCTGTGCCCTGGGCGAGGGGTGGGCAAGCTTGCGCTCGCCGCCCCCCACCTCCCCCGCAGCAGAGTTCGGTTTTCTTTACCTCCTCATGGAGCTTGGGGACGTCTGAGAGGCCCGGTCAGGCGGTGGGGTACCGGGCTCTGGGGGCAGCGGGTGTGTGCCTGTGCCACGTCCTGGTCCTTGGTGTGCGCTGGCCTGTGCCTCTGTCCTCAGTGCCTGCTTGCTCTGCACCGCCGTCACAAGTGAGCGGGGCTTTCCCCTGACTCACTCAGGCGCCCTCCTCCCAGCCCTGCTCCAGCAGACCCTCGGGCCGTGCCACCCGGGCAAGCCTGACCTGGGGGCGCCCCTGCCGCTCTTCAGCCTTGAGGTCACCTGATTGTCACTGTCCTGCCTTTACGTGAGGTGTGTCTGTTTCACTGGTGAATGATACCCGACCAGTAGAGGGAAGGGGTGTCCTTCAGAGGTGTTAGCGAGTGTCATTTCCCCGCCCCAGGAGCCAGGGTCCACGCCGCTCAGGGCAGGGAGCGAGGGCTGGTGTGGCCTGGCTGCTTTCACAGAGGAGGGGCAGCTGGGGGTATCTCCGGGAGAGCACGGCCGTCAGGAGGCCGGGTGGCCGCCCTCACCGCTGTTCTCTCTCCCCACAGGAGGTGCCGGTAGCGCCGCCCCGCTGCAGAGATCCCAGTCTCTTCCCCACTCGGCAACAGCCGTGCCGGGTGGGGCGTCGGACCCCAGCACCCTCAGCAGCTCGGCGTTAAGTGAAAGAGAGGCCTCCCGGCTGGACAAGTTCAGGCAGCTGCTGGCCGGCCCCAACACCGACCTCGGTAAGTACCGGGGAGAGGGGTGCAGCCGGCTTGCTCTGGGCGAGGGCCGTCTGTTGCCCTTGCGTGCACTTGCTTCCTCGAGTAGCTTTCGTGTTCAGACATGTTTTGTTAACGTGCTTCCAGTGCCATCGGATCAAGGAGCTTCTGCTCTTTCTTTCCAAAGCCCTGGTGGCACCCTCCTGGCTTCTCAGAGCCGCCCTTGGCGAGCCAGCGAGGCCGGGCGGGTGGACAGCTCGCTGTCCAGTGCACACGGATGC
The DNA here is from genome assembly GCA_004026545.1 of Mormoops blainvillei. Classification (NCBI taxonomy): domain Eukaryota; kingdom Metazoa; phylum Chordata; class Mammalia; order Chiroptera; family Mormoopidae; genus Mormoops; species Mormoops blainvillei. Next base: position 107,230 of record PVJD01004285.1, on the reverse strand, counting down.
AGCCCTGCGGACCGACGTCAGGGCCCCTGCCAAGGCTGCCCCTTCCCAGTGGAGTCTGCCTGTGGCGCCGAGCGTGGCAGGCCGTGGGCACTGCGGGGAGCCGGGGCAGGCTCGGGGAGGCCGCCAGCAGTCCCGAGACCCATGTGGACGCTCGAGGCATGCCCTCACGCTCGTCTGCTGGGATGCCTCGCGGTCTGCGTGCTTTCAGTCGTGCGTCCCCTCTTAGTCGAGGGCCACGCCATGCCGGGCATTTTGCCGGATGCCAGAGCCTTCAGGATGGTTGCCTGGTCCCTCCCACGTGGAGGGGCAGGTGCCGGAATGGAGCTCTGAGCGCTGGGTCCCCCGCGGCCCGCATCGCCTGCTCGGCCAGCAGGTGGCGCATGAGGCCCATGGACGCGGCTCTGGTCTGGGTGGCGCTCTCAGGGTGGGGTTGTCTTTCCAGTGTTACTCCTTTTTGCCCCAGGTGCCTGAGGGCTGGTCACCCTGCCCGGGGTTCTCTTCTCCTTCCCCGCTGCCCCACCCCCTCCTTTTGTTCATCCCAGGTGCCTTCTCCCAGAGGTGGCCCGGGCATGCGTGGCATGAACCTCCTCATTTTGATGTAATCTCACACAGGGAAGTTGCAAGAATAGCACTTTTCACCCAGATTCACCCTTGTTTACGCCTGTCCATTTCCATCCCTGCTGTGTGCTGTGCACACACATTTTCCTCTATTCACGGGAGCCAGTTAGAGAGATCTCGTCCCCCGGCTCGTGACACCGTCACCGTGTAGTTCTGAGAACCAAGGTGCTCGCTCAGCACAGCCACGGTGGCGTCAGAGTCAGGAAACGCCCCAGCAGCCTGGCACTGGTGTCCAGCCCGCAGACTGTGTGCGCACATGCCGGCCGTTGCCCCGTGAAGGCCCTTTACCTCTTCCTTCCCGTCCAGAGTCTTGTGGGATCGCACGCCGCGCTCGTCACTTCTCTCCTCCGTGTTCACCTGGAGCGGGGCCCCGCCTCACGCTGTGTCGAGGGAGCCGACGGCTTGAAGAGCGCTGGTCCCTTGGTGTGGGTTGTCTTGTGTCCGTCCTGGAGACATTTGGGCCAGTCGTTTGAATTCTTGGGCATCGCAGCCTGGTCGCCTGGTACAAGGGGCATGGGTTAGGAGTTGGTTTGCTTGTAGGCTGTAGAAAACCAGACTTGGGTTTTATTGTTATGGATAGGGGCTTACTCTTCTCGGCAAAATAGCTGAAAGTAACTGTTGCCGTTGGTTCTCTGCGGTGTCTTTAAGACTCTAAGCTCGTGGCCACAAGGTGGCGGTCATCACCTTGTGGTGAGGCGAAGGGCAGTCACTGTGGCATGTGTGTTCTTATCAGGGAAGCAGAACTTGACCCAAACTGGGTCACATGACCATCTCTAGCTGCAAGGGATGCTGAGAAGTTAGTGTCTCGTGTATGTTCTGCCGTGGGCACTTTGAAATTGGAGTTCTGGCAGCAGGAGGAGGGAGGGATGGGTGTGGGGTAGAAAGCCAGCTGAGTTTGCCACTCATGCCGACTTTCGCGTGTCTGTCACCTCACCAGATTTCTGGCTCCTCGAGGCCTGGGATCGTCTTTCTTGTAGTGTAACATCTAACCCATGGCTGGGGTCTAGCACGGCTCCAAACACATTTTGAGACCCAGAAAGTGTCTGAATGGCTCCCAGCTGTGCACAGCGTGCTGCACACAGTGCACTGGGCGAGACAAAGGAGTGAACTTCGAGTCTTCATCGCCAGACACGGCTTTTGCGGTGGGCCCTCTGTGCCTGCCCTGCCCTGAGACTCCAAAGGGCTTAAAGCACCCCGTAGCCGATATCTAGTCCTGGAAACAGAAAAAAAAATTTTTTTTGCTTTAAAATGATTTAAATTTCTTGGAATTTATTATTAAAAAAAAGAAGAATGACTGCAAACCATTAGAACGGACGTACAGAGAGCTGAGCCGAGAGAAAAATCAAGCTAAGGAAGGGCGCACGTGCATGGTAACTTAGAAAAGTGTGCGGTGCACGTTGACCTCCCGGGGGCTTTGGGTGCCAGGGGGCGTTGTTACCCACAGCCCAAGGACAGAGCCGGGGCAGGAGCCCAGGTGGACAGAGGCGAGCGTCTGTGCGAGGCAAGCCACACTTGCGTCTGGAGTGGGGGAGTAGCGGGGTCCTTGCTGGCCAACCCCAGGGCAGGCGCTTGGGGGCTGGGCCGGGGAGAGTGGGGGCTGGGAGGCCGACTGCCCCCCGGGGACTGGCCCTCAGACCTTTGTTGAGCAGAGAGGGCGTTGCCTCTCCCCAGGCTGTGCCGGGACAGGTGGACGGTTTGCTTTATTCGGGGATGGGTGGGCTCTGTGACCGCTGGCCCTGTCTGATGTGTGCTCGAAATACACGTCCTGTAAGCTTCTCAGGTGAGTCGAGAAGGAAGGGGGTTCTTTAGGGAGAGCTGGAAGAGAGTGGTGCGTAAGAGAGGGTCGCAGGACTGGGGCAGTGGGTGGTTTGCCTGCGTAGACTCGAATCAAGGGCTTGGGGTGGTGGCCGCGGTGGTGGGCCTCGTGGTGGTGGTGGTGGTGGCGGCGGTGGGGGCAGTGATGGTTAACTTGCAACTGTGTGCTTGCTCTGCGCCTGGCCTCTGGACATGGAGTCCCTGGGGTGAGCCCAGACGGGGCCCGAGCGCAGGCGTGAGCTCCCCTGTTACCCTCCTGCATCCCACAGCGTCCTGTGCTCCACTCGCTGTGCCACTTGTCCCTGGAGGCTCTGTTTGGTTACTCGCCTTTCCCAGGAAAGTGCACGGAAGCCAGAACCAGCCATGCGCCCGTACCCCAGGGACCTGCTGGCGCTTCTGGTGCCCTTGGTCATCTGCTCGCCCAGGAGGCGCGGAGAGGTGGGAAGGGGAGCGTGTCAAAGATACAAAGCAAGAAAACAGGAAAAACGGGGGGTCTGGGTGTCGTTTTGGACTCTGTCACTTCCAGGCCCTGTGTGATCTGAAGATCCCAAGTTATCTTCCTTCCTCGGGAGGCCGTGTGTGCTGGGGAGGTGGGACAGGAGAGGCCCGGCACAGGGGGCACCCCCGGGGCCGCCCTGATGACGGGGGCGGGGCGGAGAAGCAGGTGGAGGCCGATGGGCCGTGAGGGCTCCGATGGTGGTGGGTTGGTGTGCCGTGACCCCACACGGGCACCAGGACTGGGTGCCTGAGCAGTGCTCTCCGTGGGTGAGACAGAAGCTGCCACCACCCAACTGGGACCAGAGCAGAGGACACGGGGCCTTGTGGGGAGTGAAGGATGTCGCCTTTAGTCCGAGCTACCGGGAGGAGGGACACGGGGCCAGGGGAGGCTTTGGTTTTGGTTTTGAGCCAACTCCTGCGATATTAATATCAAGTGAAAGCTTTGTGGAGAAATTTTAGACTATGCTTAAATTGTCCTTCAAGGGAAAAGTTCAAGTTTGTTTCAAATGCTTAAAAAATGAATGTCGTTTTTTCTTTCCGTAAGATATTCTACAAAAATATCAGGTAAGGGTATCTTTTTAAACCCATTTTATTTAACGTGTAACATAACCCGTATAGGTTTTAGAAGTAAGAATTACCATCTGACAGCAAAGTAAGAAAACATAGTTGCCAGTTGCCCTGCCACTGTAAGTCTTAGCAAGTTGGGGACAGTGGGGAAGACAAGAGCGTGGGCTTTGGGCCACACCAGGCATGGCCGCACCTCGCCATTTGCTGACACTGAGACCTTTTTTTTTTTTAATCTTCTTTCAGCTTCAGCCTCCTCCCGTGTAAACGGGGTCATGGGGCTCGCCCCCGGGCTGTCCCGGGAGCACGGTGTGGCGATCTCGTGGTGCGCCCGGCACACAGTGGGCAGCCACGCTGGCACTGCGGCTGCTCCCCTGCTGGTCCCAGGAGACCCCCCCCAGTTCGCTTTCACAGAGGCAATGAGAATACAGATGTGATTTGTTACTCATTTTTTCCCAGCTACTACCATGTCATAAGCCTTTCCCATGTCGCTAGTCTTCATAACCATCACTTTTAATGGTTGTATGTTTTCCAAATGATCTTTACTTAAAATTGTTATTAAAATTGTATAACTGTCTAAATCAACATTTAATTTATATGCTTAATCAAAGTCGAGACATGTTTAATAGTATTCAGAAACGTAACAAAAACTACACTAGGAGAGAAGCTCCTTGACGATGGTGTGGGAGACACGGCTTCTCGCTCAAAGTTTGGCAGTGGGTAACGTTCAGTTCCGCTTTCCGTTTACTAGGTTTTCTTTTTTTAATTGAAAAAGCTACATTATGCAATGTTTAAAAATTCAGACGATCCCCGAGGGCTTACATAATGACACACAAATCTCCCGCTGTCCCTCCTGCTCCTCATCTCCTTTCAGGAGTGTCCTGTGTGTAGCCGGGTGACTGTAGGGGGTGGCGTGTGTGTCCCTCCTGCCGTCTTTTCAAAACGCAAGTGGACAGGAGTCGTCGGTCCCTGCCCTCTGCTCCCTCTTCGCAGCGTGCGTGCTGGCGAGCAGGGAGCAGGTGACATTCAGCACGCGCACAAACGTTTTATTCACAAGTGTCAGGATGGCATAAAAATCACCAAATTTTGAAGTAAAATACATACTTTAAATTGAGGTGGAATTCACAAAACGTAAAATTAAGCATTTTGGAGTGTGCGGCTCAGAGGTGGTCAGTTCACCCGCGGGCACCGAAAGGCACGCCCTCGTGCCCCGCCTACGGCAGCCTCGGCCCGGAGAGCTGAGACGCGAGCCAGCAGCTCCTCTGTGGCCCCGGAGCAGAGAAATGGAGGCGCTGACGGGAGCAGCATCTGCACCCCGGGCTCACGACAGTGTTTTTTAGAGCAGCCAAGATCTGGAGACGGTGGTGGCTAGAGAAAGGACGCGTGGTGTGTGCCCACTCACACACGCTCCCAGGAGGGGTCTTCAGCCCTAAAAAAGGAGGGGATCTCACCACATGTGACAACCCAGACACACCTTGAGGGCGTTCTGATACGTGAAGCAAGCCAGACAGAGAAAGACAAGTGCCGTACGATCTCACTCCTGGGTGGACTCCAGAACAAAACCGCGACCCAGACCAAAACGGGGGCCGAGGGGAAGGGGCTCAGCGGTACAAACTCCCAGTCACGAAACCCGTGCGGCCTGGGGATGCGACGTGCAGCGGTGCATGGTGGCTGCTGGGACGGTGCTCTACTGTGTGTGCGGAAGTTGCTGAGGGAGCAAATTTGAAGAGCTTCTCACAGGAAAGAAACTAACTGTGTGCGGGGGGTGTCCGCCCGCCACCCGTGAGGTTCGCTTCACCATTTACATGCATCTCGAATCACCTGTCTGTCTGCGTGAAGCTCATCGAATGGTATGTGTCAGTTATACCTCGATGAAAATATTCTCAGTGCAGGAGAACGGTCAGATGTTCAGCCCTCAGGAGCAGTTACTTTCTGTATAACAGCAATTACATAATTGGGTATTTTTTATTCCTATAATTAAGTGAGGCGATAGGCCTCCCTGTGACCCATGGGTCGCCCGTCTTCAGGCGTGCCCTGTGATTAGCTTTTTCAGTTAAGGATTAAATTACCTCCTGGACAACGTGATACATCAGATCTGCGGCTTTCTGACCACATGTGGGGGCTGTGGGGTGGCCGAGGCACCCAGACTCTGTACCGCCGGCGTCGGGACCGTGAGAGAAGCCCAGACTCGTACGTGAGCAGCGCCAGGCCTTGCGGTGGAACCGTGCGTGGTCAGGCTGCAGGGGCCCTTCCCTTCCTGCTGAACCGGTGACCGCGGCACATGCTCCCAGGCCCGGCCCAGGTCAGAGTGGCTTTCCAGGCGACCAGTGGGCCCCCAGCTGAGCCAGAACAGACGCCCCTCTGTCTTCGGTGTTCCCGTGAGCACAGCTGCATCCCGCTGCCCAGGGGCCTGGGGAGTGAGAGGGCGTGCAGGGTCCTGGGTGAGTTCCAAAAACAGGGCGTCCTTGTTGTACACGATCCAGGGTCCTTGTCTGGGATGTGAGGCAGCCCCCCAATAACTCCCTCTGGAGATTTAACAGACGGGATCAGCCTCGGACCGGCCCCAGATGCCATCGGAAGGACGGGGAAGGCGAAGCCAGTGCCTCCCCAGGGCCCCAGGGCCCCAGGGTGGGGGGTCCCTGCCCTCCACGCCCACCTCCGCGTGTGGTCTACCTCCAGACAAGAGCGGCCGACCCCTCGGAACTGAATGGTTCCTGAGGGAAAAGAGCTTTTCTGGGCTATTCCCAGAATCCTTCTCTGCTGTAGTTCTCTCCGCAAACACTGGTGGTTCACTGAGTTTGTGATGTGGGGAAAGGAGGTGGCGCACGGAGCCAGAGACATGCGGGGGACGCTCCGCCCCGCCTGACCCCAGCGCCGCGCACTCGTCCTCGTGCCACGAGTCCCAGCGGTGCAGTTTCACGTGTGACCCTGTCTGTCTTTGCTTTGAGGCTGACACCCTTGTCCTTGCGTCTGTCCAGGGCGGTGTTTTTGTGTGAGGCCTGGCATGGTGAGTCTGCTCAGTGTCATTGGATGAAGGTCATCGTGCCAGCCAGGTGTACTGCTCTGTCCGGGGTGACTGGGCACACCTGGTCCCTTACCCATTCACTGCTCACAGCCTGCTGTGTCCACTGCTGCTGCTGCTGGCCGCCTTGGGGCTCCTTGGTTGTCCCATGGGGGGAGGGTTGTTTTTAGGAGGGTAGGCTTTATCCCCAAATCTGGCACCCAGGTGTTGGGGCTGGGCTGCTGGGGTCCCCAGGCCGTGGTGCCACCCACCTCCAGCCCTGGTGGCTCTTAGCCTTGGGGAAGCATGGCCCTGCCAGGCTGTATGTCAGGGTCTGGCCACTTGGCCGTGATCAGGACAGGACTTCTCTTCCTCGTGGGTGGTGGTTAGTGACACCCTGATGTGCGACAAGGTGGTTCTGAGCAGACGCAGGCCCAAGGTGGTGACGGAGGGCCCCGTGGACAGGCCTCCGTGCCTGCAGCTGGGCTGGCCGAGAAGGTGAGGTGGCATCAGGCACAGACCCTGGGGCTCGGTGGCAGAGGGGCTGCAAGTGGAAGTGAGTCTACCCGTCCATCCACTCACCCGTCAGACGTCGTGGTAGGTGCTGGCCGAGGACCAGGCCCCGCACTGGCAGGCGACGTGCACCTGACCTGTGCTGTGTAGGGCAGGCATCCGTGGGGCATGTCCAGGGGTGTGATTTCCTAGCTAGGGAGAGAGGCCGATGCAGGTAGAGCCCGGGAGCAGGCCTGGGGAGCAGGACCTGAGCTGTGAGCGGGCAGCGGCCACCGCATAGCCGCGCTATCGTGGGCAGGGGCCCGGGCAGCTGTGCCGAGAGCCATGGACGGGGGACGCAGCCCCCTCGGGTCGCCCACACGCAGAGCTGGTCCTGGCAGCCAGTTCTGCGGGCGGGCGACCAGTGTGTTGAGGGAGCGTGTGCGCCTTCTGCCGCACAGCGGGGAGTAGTTCTTGGACGCGCACCCTGGTCGGAGAAGCCCAAAGTACCGGCCGATGGGGGAACGGCTGTGTGTCAGCAGGGGCACTTGGTTGCGGGGCCACCGAGGTGCAGTGGAGAAGACAGGGTGGCGGTGAGGAGGGCTGGGGTCCCGGGCTCCGACCCTGCCTCTGTCACCTGCCTCTCCCTAGGCACTGACTCTGTCCTTGGTCTCAGTCCCGCCTGGGACCAGTACCGCCCTGTGGGGGCAGAGGTCTGGGTGTCCTCAGGTGGCCGGGGGCTGTGGCGGTCAGAACTGTGTATCGGGAGGTTACTTCCGACCGGTCCCGCCAGCTGTAGGGCTGCACCGACCGAGAGAGACGGGTGCTGAACTTCCGCAGCAGCCGAAGGCGCTGCGCTTTGAGCCGTGTGGACCGCCCTCGTGCTGTCTCTGGGCTCAGTGGAAGCGCCCTGCTGCCCCCTTCCCTGCACACCCTCCGGCCCCCTGAGGCTGTTTGGAGCCCCCTGGAGCCCGCTGTCGAGGGGCATGGACACGGGAATGCTGGTGAGTCTGGAGGACCCCGACCTCGGCGCCTGCTCCTCCGCGGGGCTGGCCCCGCTCAGGCCCCCGGGGGCTCTGCACTGCCTGCCCTTCCCGTCCCGCCTGGGCCCTTCTGGAATGGGCTTTGCGCGGCGGTGGGGAGGAGGAAGGCTCACAGGGTTTCAACTCTAAAGACGTGGCCGGGTAACCCCGGGCTCAGTGGAACCTCCTCATCCCCGTTTTGTTATCGTGCTGTTGTCAAAGTTAGGGACTAAACGTGCCTGAGAACAGCTTCTAGTCCTTGTACAGTTGGATTTGCCTGTTCCCACGTACTCTTGCTTAGCGCTGGTCTTTTCTGCTGTTCTCGGCTCTCAGTGCTTTGCATTTATTAATATTAAAATGTTAATATTATTAAATATTAAAGCACAAAATCTATTTCCCAAAGTCACTTTCTGGTTTTGAGTACTCAGCCTTGAATTCACAGTTATTTTCAGTGAGACTTCAAATTTGCTTTGGTCAGTGTGGCTGCTTTTTCTTGAGAGAAATCTTACTTTCATTTTAAGTTTTCATTGCCTCCCCCACTTCCCTTTTATTAACAGTGACGACTGTGTCTGGTGGTCTCCTTCAGTCATGATGCGTTGGGAGCCCGTGGTAGGCCAGGCGCGGGAGTGTGGGCGCTCCTGAGTGAATGGGAGACGTTCTGTGTACACGCAGATGAGCCAGCAGTGGGTCCCACTTGGGGGCGGGGGCTGGGGCGGGGGACCCTCCTGGTAGCAGGCCACCTTGGAGATGGTGTGCCCTCTGGGCTGCCGCCTGGGCCCAGCACGGGGCTTGGCACCCTGACGAGGACGGGCGCCTCCGGGGCGAGGGCTGAGGACCGATGCTCAGGGCACTGTGGGGTGGCAGCCTGGGAGGACTCCTGAGCCCTGGCGTGTGGGGCTGAGACCGGAGCTGGTCTGCACTCCTTGGAGTGTTTGCACGTTGGGACGCCGCCTGGTAGACGCCCGGGGCCCGCGTGGAGGGGCGAATGCCAAATGTGTTCGTCTCTGGCAGTCTCGAGTGTGACTTAAAATGATGGACGCGAAGAGCCTTGAGCTCAGTGCCTCCTGCGCGTTACCCGGAGGAAAAGCAGAGCGTGCGTGTGTCAGAGCTCACTGTGCCAGTGTGCGCGCCGGGCACCCTCTCCGTGCTTCCTGGGTTCTTCGCCCAGCAACCCTGTGAGGCTTAAACCGCCCTGGTTCTGCCAGCGACACACCGAGGCCTAGCAGCGTGGGGCGGCGTGCCCGTGGGGTGACCAGGAGGCAGTCCAGGAGCCACGGCTCAGACGCAGGTGTGTTGGAGGTCACAGGGTGTGGCCCCACCTGTCCGGCCCCTGAGACCCGAGTCAGGAAGACAGATGAGGACCAGTTGTCCACCTGCTGTCCTGGCGGCCCCAGGGCTGGAAGAGCCGAGTTTTGTGTCTTGGGGAGGGCCTCCGCAGTGTGAGAGTCCTCCTGTCGTGTGGACGGGGCTCAGGCGTCCGCCTGCCCGTGCATCTCGCCGCGGTCGCCCCTGCGCTAGGGGACGTCCCCCTTTGCAGACGGGGTTGTCAGTGGCTGCGCTGTAGACATGGGAGCCCCGTGTTGCTCCGCCTGCTCCCAGGGGAAAACTCCTCGCGGAAACCTCTCCCCTGCTGGGTGGGCAGTTCAGTGATTCCAGTCCCCGTGGTGGTTTTATCCTGGTTACTAACCCTGTGAGGGCCATCCCCGGACCCTAGCTCTTCGATCCCCTTTTGGGGCAGAAAGCCCCGGCCTGGGCTTGGTATCCGTCGAGCCGTGTGACCAGGCACACGTGTTCTAGGGGCATCTTGCGCAGCCCTCTCAGGGGACTGACGGCCCTCTGCCCTGGTCTCGTCGGTGTGGGGGCTGGGCTGGGAGGGCCCGGGGCTGCTACCGTGGACCCTGCGGTGCTGCCCGTCCCTGGGGGCGCGCGGCCCTGTCTGTCCCGCGTTTGCTTCACTCAGGTGTTTTTGTTGCGCCGTTCTGGGTCGTCCTGGCCCGGGGCGGGGGGCACCCTCTACACGACGGCAGCCATGGACGACCCTCCCACATGGTCTCCCTAGCCCATGAGCGCTGCCTACCTCCCACCGGCTTCCTCCCGCACTCCCTGGGACGCGCTCCCAGGCACCCAGGGCACCCAGGGCTCAAGGGACCCTTGCGAGCCGACCTGCCTGGCATGCGGGGAGCCGGGCCCACCCGGTCAGCTGCTGCATTCTGGGTGGAGACCTGGTCGGGGGGGCGTGCGTGTGTGTGCACATATGGGCCGGCCCGCGAGCCTGGCCAGAGCCGGGGGGCAGGGCTTGGAGCGGCGGAGCAGCCCGGGCTCTCTGCAGGTTATGCCGTTTCCCTGCTCACGGCTCCTCGCCGGTTTCTCCGCAGCTTTGGGAGAAAGTCTCAGCTCTCCCCTGGTGCCAGCGCCCTCTCCAGCCACGAGGCCGCCCGACCTGCCTCCTCACTCCCTGCTCCGGGTGCTGTGCCTGTTCCTTGCCCCTGCGTGGCCACGCCACCACTTCCTGTGCTGCCTCCCAGACCCCATAGGCCCTGCAGGGCCCTCCGCGTGACCCCACCTCCTCTGCTTTCGGGGGCCTCAGGAGGGCCTGTTGCTGTGGTGAACTAGGGGGCATCCCGGCCTCGCCTTGTGCTGTCTGCCTCTTGTACCGTTACCTCAGTCAGAAGCCTTCGGTGTGAAGAACTCCTCCTCTGCTCTCGGAGCCCCAGGTGGAGTTGCCGGTCCCCAGGAAGACAGGATGGGTCCCTGGGGGACTTGAAGGAGAGTCAGCCCTATCAGCAGCTAATGCAGGAGTCCCACCGTGGTTGACAGTGTCAGGTTTCAGCGGGCCTGCTGCGGCAGCGGGCGACAGGGCCGACAGGGAGCAAGCACCTGGCCGTGAAGAGTGGACAGCTGTGCAGGTGACAGGGCGAGACCACGATCTCTGAGTGTCCCAAGATGAGCAGAGGCAGAAGGTGGCTGGCCACGGGGGCCTATAGAGCGTGCGGGACCTGGCCTGGAAGGGCCCCCCAGGGCTCATAGCTGTATTGGTGTGGGCACCTGCACCTGTCAGCTGTCTCCTGGGAACCCCAAAATAAAACACAACAAAACGGGCCTCCGGCCTCCCTCACACCAGTGACCTGGGAAGCCTGGGTGTGCCCACCGTTCCGCGGTGGGGAGGCAGGATTGGTTATCAGTGCTGGGGGGCTCAGACCGTGTCCAGAGCCTGGCCGATGGGCCGTGTGAGGCTTTGGGGGGTACCAGGGCCACGCCAGACCTCGGTAGTTCACCGCGACCCACCATGGCCCAGTCAGAACTTGTGAAAGGTGTGGTGTGGACTAGCAGGCCTGTGTTGGAGAAAACCAGGCGACGCGCAATGTGGTCTCGGGTGGCCTCCCCCGGGTGTCACCAGCCACGTGGTGGTATCTCTACCCTCCTATGGTCAGGGTCCCTGCCCCTGCCGGCCCCTGAGGTCCTCTGCTGAGGGTGGGTCCTCTAGGCAGGCCCAGGGCCCACAGTGAATTCTCAGGCAGGTGGGCAGTCCCATGGTGGGCGCCTGGGGTGGCACCCATGCTGGTTGGGCAGCACCGCCGGGCAGTTGGGCCTCCGTCCCGGCCCCACACTCACTGCCATGGGACGCTGGGCTGGACAAGCGTTAAGGGGGTTCACACAGTATGGCTCTGAGTCCGGTCCCTGGCTCGCCCACGCCACCTCCTGAGTGTGGGCTGACACTCACCTTTGTTCTCAGGCACGGCTGGGGGCCCGGTGGGTTACAGGAGATGGGGTGGCAGCAGTGACTGGGACCCACAGGTGCCACCCTCAGGGGCTCCTGGACCACACAGCCCTGAATCCACCCTCATGCAAGGCGCGGTGGGACCGTGGGGCAGGTTCGCGGGGGACACAGGTGCTGTTCCTGGGTGGCGCCACCAAGTGGGGGAGTTGCCGTGAGCCGCGTTTGGGGTGGTCTTGTTCTCGTAGCCGCACTGAGGAAGTGTGAGGAGATGCGGAATTAGTTCTGATGGTTTATCTTCGTTGTCAGTCCCCTGCATGCGAGGTGTTACTTCATGCATTGTAAATTCAGTCCACAACCCCCCGGGCCGTGCGGGGATGGAGTGGTGGGAGGAGGGGCTGCCCGCGAAGGCGGTGGTGGCCCCTCTGATGAGGGGACATTTAAGCTTGGGTGGGAAGATGAGGAGTCAGCTGGGGGCTCACTGGGGGCCCTCCCAGGAGGAGGGGCTCAGTGAGCAGGCACCATGCACAGAAGGCCTGGGATGGTGGAGGGAGGCTGGGACCCAGGGGTGGAGCCCACAGCCTTCTTGCACCTTGTGGCAGGAGGCCTCTGGAAGATTCCACACAGAGACTGACTTCTCTGATTTCGGCTTTCCAGAAACTTCCTCTGGCTTTTCTGGGGAGGTGGGGAGAACTTGGAGGGATTTTGTGATCCAGGGAAGCTTGGGGGCATGGAGAGAGGGTTGCACAGGGGACCAAGAGCATGGGGGGCTCATGTGGGCACAGCCTGAGCCTCCAGAGGTGGACTGCTGACCACTGGGGCTGCCGTCAGGGAAGGGCCGTCGGTGGGCCCTGTGGAGATGGGGCGGGCCTGGGGAGAGAGGACAGGGCTGATGGGGGGCGCAAGGCTGAACGCCTATGGGATGGGACGCCGGCTGCGTGTTTGGGGGGGTGGAGGCGGTAGCTGGGGGGAGCCGACAGGAAGGAGGGGCCTGGAGGGGGGTCCAGTTCGGTTGGCATGGTGCCCCCTGCTCCTTGTGCTGACCTCGTTGGAGAACGCGCTTCTTTTGCCCCAGTTTTGCCTTAAGACACGGCAGTTGAGTGTGTAGCAGGCCTCGTGGAAGGTTTGGAGTCTTAGGAGGGGCCAGCCTGAGAGCCGTGTAAGTGATTTAGTTGACCACTAAACATCCACATTCCAAAAAAAGCTTTCTTCTTTGCCATCAGGAATTTCCCACAGGGGCCTTTTTCTCTGTGGGGGCCCACTCTCTGGTCCCGTTGCATGTGTGGTGGGCGTGGTGCCCCGCCCCTCTTGGTGAATTGCTCAGAGCAGCAGGCGCCCCCGCCCGCCCCCCTGAGCAGCACAGAAGAACTGGCGGGGCTTTGCCTGTACCTTGTACCTTATCTCTCTGCCCCGAGATGCTGGGGGCAAAGCAGAGGTGCAGAGAAATTAGCTTTCGCCGTTGATGTGGATTACACAACACCTTCTTGCTAGAAGAGATTATAATGAGTTGTTTTAAATAAAAATTGTCCTCACGTGTTAAATATGTAGTATGAAAAATCGTTTTTAAAGCAAAAGTTCGTCTAGGCTGAGAGGCATCTTGGTGTTCTTTCTTCGTGTAACAGTAAGTCCCGGGCCCTCTTCTGGGACGAAATACTCCTTCGCGCACAGACGTTCGGCGACCGCGCAGGGCCCCGCCTGTGGGGGGCTGTGCTCTGTCTGGCCGCCCCTGTTGTTTTGCGTGTTTCCTCACTCAGCGCTGCCTTAAATACCCTGGCGCTGACGCACCCGTGTTTAAGGCTTGGTCGAGTTTTCTGTTCTCCGCACGCACATCAGGGCCCCTGTACCTGCCCTGTTGATGGTCCATGCCCGTTGTCCTGTGATGGTGTGTGTGTGAGCGGGTTTCGATGTTGAGAACGTTCACCCTTTGTGGTGCGGGAAGGTGGCTGGGGGAGCCCGTGGGGCACAGTGACTGGCACACCCGGCCGGCAGCCGCTGGGAATAGCCCGCACCTGGGGCCCCTGGGTGCGAGGGCCCTCCAAGGGCAGGCGCAGCCCAGGCGTTTAGTTCTTACCAGGGTTCCCGGCCCCCAGGTCCGAGTCACGGCGCCTGCTTTACACCTGAGAAAAGGAGGCTCGGTGTTTCCTGGCGGAAGGCCACGCAGCCACCGAGGGGTGGAGTCAGGGTTGGGATCGGGCAGGCATTCTGGCCCTCGGCCTCCCTGTGGATTCCACTTTAAAGGACATGTGACCTGAGTTGTCGCCACCCTTATAGAGAACTCGATACATTTTTTCTCGTAGCTCTTGATTTAATGCCTCTCCACGTTGGTTCGAGTATGCGTTGAAGATGCAGTAAGATGTTTTCACTGCTTCTTTTGTGTCTTTTTGGAGGTTGAGCCTGTGTTTTTGCAGAGGATCCCAGGACCTGGAATGTCGCTCTCAAAGAGACAATGGAAGTGACACCCGCCCGTGCAGGTTGATCCCTGCCGCCCGCCAGCCTCGCTGCCTGCAGGGGACGGGCCGAGTCCTGGCTCCTGGCTCTGCCAGGCCTGTTTTGTGGCCTACAGACTTCCTCCTCCAGGTCCCCGTCCTGTGCGCAGGGCGAGTGGCACACTCGCAGGGTTGCTGGGATACCAAAGCAGAGATGCCGCATGTCCTTGACTGTCAGGTGCAGGGGAGAGGCGGGGCGCTGGCCTGTGACACAGGCTCCTTGGCGGTGAAGCACAGGTATCCTTGGCTAATTGAAGTGGTGACCAGCCTCACCTGAGAGTTGAAGGGGTGTGGTGACCGAGCACGCGTGGTTGTGGAGTCGGGTTGGGTGACTTCTCTAGCGGGCGGGGTGCTTGGGATCGACTGAAAGCCACCAGACCTCCCTAGGGGGCTGTGCAAACCACTTCTCGCTGCAGGTCCCGTTCTGCGGAGGCAGTCACCTTAAATCGCTAGCTGCGTGGGCCTGCCCTTGGGGGCCTGCTTCACTCTGACCTTGCGACGCGAGTGGTCAGCAGTCCCTAAATGAGGAGGCCTCTGTCTTAAAGGTTGGTCCCCTTCCCCAACTCTGTGACATTCAGCTCCGACATTGCCCCCTGATCATGACGTTTTACTGAAGATGCTAGTTCCAGGGGCAGGCTGCTGGCTTCTTACAAGAACACCCTGATCGAGTAGCAGTGACACCAACAGGGAAGTTTCTGGAGAGCCTGTGCTGGGCCCGTTGTGGGTGAGGGCAGCGTGGCTCTCGGACGCCCTCCTGGCCCCAGTGGGCTGCTTATCTGTGTCATGTGGGCTGGGTGCTGCGGGCCCGGGGCTGGCGTCCGAGTACAGGCCCAACCAGGGCCACGGTGCCTGGGATGGCTCCTGACGTACAGTCAGCTCTTGGGCACCTGCTGAACGAGTAAGTGGAAACTCAGAGGGCCCGTTTCAGCTTCCCTTTCTTTTTTTTTCTGGTGAAAGACGGATTAGCTCACTGTAAAATGTTTTTCTTCCTTTGCCAGGAAACCGTCAACAGAGACTCTGTCCTCTGTCGGGTTGCAGGGCTGATTGACATGGTTCTTTGTGCCTGGAAAGTGCGTTATGTTAAAATGTTCCTCATGATCTATTTATAAGTCACACGGTTCGGCAGCTCTCGGGGGTGGTCCTCTGGGTCCCGCCCTGTACTGACGGCACATCCGCTGCCACTCGGAGGGAGGGCGGCCCGCCCCCTCGGGCCCCGTCTGGCTCCATGTCCCCTTGCACAGGCTTCCCCGCCGGGTGTGCAGCGCTGCGCCTCGGTCGGGGCCGGGCTTGTGGGCTTGCTGCGGCCTGCCGGCTCGGGATGCTGTCCCTGGTCGCCGCTGCTGCAGCTCTGTGTCCGCGGTGTGACTGTCCCTCAGCAGTGTTGTGCACCTGGAGCGCTTGAGCCTCCTGTTCTGCATCCTCAGGGGCCCACACTTGGAGCGTGTGCACCAAGTCTTGTCTAGAAAGTGACCGCTTTTCCAAACCAGAGTGAAGCCTGGCCTCTGGCAGTGCCTGAGCTGCGCAGGTGGAGGCCTGCCCGCGTTGCCTGGTCCGTGTCCTGCCCGAAACCCCCGCTGGTGTGGGCAGCTGGCGCCACCTGGCCGAGCGGGGGTGGGGACACTCTGCTCCCGGTGGGCTTTCAGGGTGTGATGGGCGGCTTCCACGCCATTCTCTGCGCTCTGAAAGGGCCTGGCGAGGGGCCCCGGGGCCTCCAGGGTGATGGGCCGCACTGGCTGCTGGCGGGCAGCGAAGGCCTCATCAACCCATGTGGGCAGGGCTACCGCCGCTCTGCAGCTCTTCATGCAAATTGGGTGACGTGGCTGTGCCCGGGGTGCCCCCCCATCATTGGGCCTGAGCCTTCTGTTCTCAGCGGCCCAGGAGTCGTCACCGCGGACCCGCCCCTGTGTGCAGCCGCTGTGGGCCTGGACGGACGTTCGGAGTGACTGGAGGGTCAGGGCTGCCCTCTTGTGCCTGTGCTCTGGTTGTCGTCTCCTCTCTGTTTGGGAGGGTGTACGAGGTGGACACATGCGTGCAGCACGATCCCCCGGGGACTACACGTATAACTCAGTGTGATAAAGTTGAAAAATAGAAGGTCGGGAGTTCTCCAGAAAGAGGAAGGACCGAGAGATTAGGGGCCGGAGCCTTCTCAAGGCCTGCTGTCTTCCTCGTTGTTCGCGCTCTCGTTTCGCCATGCGTTCTCCCCCCAGCACCCCCGGGCCGCTTCACAGAACTCGCTGTCTCCTGCCTTTTCGTTCACTCCCACTGCCGTCGTGGGCGCACGTCCCCGCCACCCCTGGACGGGACCGTGCGGGAGACGTCAGAATGTCGTCTTCCTCTTCCCCTTCTCCCACGTGTGACCGCCTGTGGCAGCTGCTGCCTGATGCCTTTGACGGGCTCCCCGGGAGCTCAGGAGGGAAGCTCAGACGCCTCAGCTGGGACGCCCGATGGCGGCCCCTCGGGCTTTCGCCCTCTGCCCTGTGGAGGACTGCCCTCAGCTGCTGATCTCCTCCACTGCAGCCACGCGGGCTTGTTTCTGCTTTAGAACGTGCCGCACACCCAGCGTGTTTGCGCGTCACACATTCACGTGTGCGCACACGTGCACACGCATGGTGCACAGACCTCAGTACTGTTTCGGGTGTTCTGCGTCCTGTTTCGTGCTCGAAACAGCCTGTGGGGTGGGAGCTGCTGTCCCTGTTTTAGGCGAGGAGCAGAGTCCCCTAAGTCACATGCAAATTTCCCGACCAGGATTAGAGCCAGGACAGGCTCCTGCTCCTTGCAGTTGGGGTTCCCCTGCACCCCTCCCTTGGTGCTCCTGTATGTTCCCCAAGTCCCAGACCAGACAGCAGCTCCCGGTCTGTCCCGGGGTCGGGGTGCATCGCCTGCATTTTCAGGGCCCACAGCCCATGTCGTGAGTTGTACTTAGTAAGCTCAGGGGGCGTTTTGAGTTTCTTAAAAGATGTGTTTCGGGGTCCACTGACCTTACTGGCCTGGCGTGGGCCGCGCGCTTGTGAAGAGGGTCCCGTGGGCATCTCTCTCCTCTCACAGCTGATGCACCAGCACGGAGGGGATACGTCTCCTTAACGTTGCGGCCACATTAACCCTGCGTCTGGAGGGCCGGAGAAGAGCCAAGTTGGGAGAATCTTCCCGCACAATTCATGAACGCCTGCGTCATGAAACAAGTATTTGCATGTCCTGCCTGCCCAAGGTAGGGAGAGTGATGTGGCTGTTGAGTCACAGCGACGTGGACAGCAGTGTTCATGTGCCTCCCAAGGTCTCCTGGCTCTTAGTCTCCTCCGTGGGCTTCTGAGGCTCTCGCCGACCTCTCTTTCCAGAATTGGCTCCCTTCCCCTGTGAAGTTCAGTGTATGTGTCCAGACGGAAAGGATTTTATGAGGAGTGAAGGTGTCGGTGTTTCTAAGCAAGGAGGTCTCTGACAAGACCACCAATGAGCAGATCATACCAGCGTTGCCCGGCACCGTGAAGGAGCAGGGATGCTCAGGACAGGGAGGTGGGCCCCACACCAGCTGCTGCCAGCCCCTGGGGAGGCGGGTGTGCCCTCAGCAGTATGGATGCAGTGTGCTGGGTGAGGTGCTGGTAGGACCCCCGCGGCGTCAGCACTGCTGCACCCGAGCTGGAAATGTGTGGGTGCTGGTGGGCGGCAGCCCTGGTGCTTGTCACCTGGGCTTCCTAGCTCCACCCACACTGGCTCCCACTGCCCCCTGCGCCTCTGCCTCTGGGGGGCGGGGCCGCCTGTCCACCTGGGACAGCCCGTCGCAGCCTCATAGCCAGCTGGCCCTCAGATATCCAAGGGCCAGGAGTCCCAGGGTGCCTGTTCTGCACGGCGGCAGGGGCGGCGGCTCTGCCCCAGGCAGCTCCGTGTGTCCCTGGCCCAGGCCCTCGGTGGGAGGGCGCACTGACTCCACCAGGGACTGTCCTCGGGGCACAGGGTGGAGTGAGGGCCTGGCCCCGCACCCCCCACCGCCGCCCCCATGCTGTTGCCATGCCCATGCCCGCCCTGGCCAGAGGGCGGCCCGTAGCCAAGGGTGGCCTTGCCGGATGGAAGCGTGTAACCCTCAGAGAGAAGGGAGTCTTGGGGCTGGGACGCGTGCTGGGGCATCACAGGCACGCTTTCTGGTGGCGGCATGCGGAGGCGAGTCTGGTTCCCGGGCGATCCAGGCTAGAAGGGATGCCACTCAGGGTGGCCCAGGTTGGTGGCAAAGAAATGAAAGACTTCAACGGCGTCTCAGGGGAGATGATCGGGCTTTGGGGGCCAGTGGGTGGTGGCTGCAGGGCGGGCAGCGCGGGGTTGGTGCTGGGTGGATGGCGCGGCCTCACTGCAGCAGTGGCCACGGGGGGAGGAGCAGGTCGGGCAGGGCCAAGGCCCTGGGCGCTGGCCACTGGGTTTGTGGCTTCCCCGAGACCCAAGGTGGCGGCAGGTGAGAAAATCCCGCCATGCGTGTGGGGCCAAAGCAGAGAGGACCGGCCGAGCCCACTCCGGGCGTTTGACGGGAGGAAGGACTTGATGCTTGGGCCCCTGTGTGGGGACATTGTTCCAGCAGTCTCTGAGGGCTCTCTTCTGATTTCCAGCAAATTCTCCAGAGTGGATTTTCTTGGCCACTGTTGGGTTTAAAAGTTGAGGGCGCTGAGGCTCACAGAGGTCGCGTACTTGCCCCGAGGCCGTCCAGACGCCAAGGCCAGGCCTGCTGTGGGCCCGGCGCCAGGGGTCCAGAGTGTGTGCCCGCCCCGAGGCCGCCCCAGTGCCTCCTGGCTCAGCGTCCTGTCTGGGGGGCAGTGGTGCTTTGTCTTGGGCAGTTTTTCAGGAGAGGCTGCGCCCGCAGCTGCGGGGGCCACCAGCACCCTGGGGGCAGGGCGACAGCCGAGGGACGAGCTGCTTGTGGCCTGCGACTCATTGCCGCCGGTGCCCGGTGGGCTCTTGGCCGAGGCTATAAATACAATGAAAATAAATGGAAACAACGCACCTATAAATTGTGCAACAGGAACCTCCTATTGCCTTTTAGAGGAAATCCCCAATAAAATGCCGCCTGGCAACCACTTGAGGGAGGAGGGGCAGAGCTGGCACGTGAAGGACAGGCCACGGGGCGGGTGCGTTTTTAGTATGCAGCCAAGCTGGCCCCCAGAACTGGCTGTGAGGTGTTGCTGGGCTGGGAGGCCCTGGGTGGGCCCCGCGAAAAGGCGGAGGCTGTCGGTGAGGTGTGTGCAGGTGTCGGGAGGCCAGTTGGTGTCTCTGTTGCTCCCTTTCCTCTTCAGGTCAAGTCATGACTGTGTCACGGACAGCGTGGAGGCTCGACACCGAGCCCGTGCAGGGCCCCCTGTCCCACGGCAGGGCCGGCGCAGGTCCCCAGGGGCAGCTGTGGGCCTGCGCTCAGAGAGGCCACTTTGTCTCTCTTGGGAAGCGTCTGTCTATGCTCCAGGTAGTGGCATCTTACAGAGGTGCCGTCTGTGAGAAATAGCCCGTCCGTTTTCATGAGCTACTAGAGTGGAACGGTTCCCTTTAAAAAGCAGTCTTGGTGCTTGTCCTGCCGTCCTGGGTGATGACTGCACAGGCCCCGGAGCGCACGGCCGCAGTGACCGGGCATGGGCTACCCTTTTCTCCCCGTCTCCCCCGGGCTCTGGGACCAGGAGGAAGTGGGACAGAGCCCTCAGGTTCTGGGCGCCTGCCTCCTGCTGGGCCGCGCGGGCCTCGCCCACGGGATGAGGTCCTGGGGCCTGGCCAGGCTGCCTGTGGAGAGTCACACCTTGGGAAGGCTGGGATTTGAAGCTGTCGGGGCGGTGCGTGTGTCCATTCCTGTCTTTGTCTCAGTGCCGACGGGAGTCTTCCGTGTCCCCGTTTGTTGCCATAAAAACCCTCGTGTGACGCGCTCGACCATACTTCTTGCAAGAAGTGAAGTCACCTGGACTTGGAGGTCCAGCTCGGGCCCGTGTTAAGTGTCCCTGAGTTGCAGGTGGGGGGCTCAGCCAGCTAGAGCGGCCTGGGAGGCTGGGGGTCACGGCACCGGCCAGGCTGCTTGGGCGATCGCAGGGCCTCACGAGGTGGGCAGTGAGGGACCTGGGCAGCTGGCCGGCTCCTTGTCCCCTCACAGAGTCCCAGTGCATTCTGTGGTGGGCGGTGCTGCCCGCCTGCCTGTGGGGTTCTGAGCTACGTGTTCCTGTCCTCAGGAACTGGGCAGCTTCTGGGGGTGATGAGACCCAAGGAGCACCTGGAGGGGCTGCGTGTTTGAGCGGGCGCAGTCTGGCCGGAGCGGCTAGGTGGCTTTTTAAGGAGAGAGTGACCATTGGGCAAAGAGATCTGGGCTCTGGTTGGGGGAGACACGGAGGGCTGTTTCCGAAGAGGCAGCGCGCGCCCTGGCTTCTCTGGAGCCTGGAATCGGAGAGGTGGCAGCTGCGTGCCTGCCTGGGCTGCAGTAGGCCCAGGTGTGGCGCCCCCACCTGCCTGCAGACGGGAGTCGGACCCTGGTCCCCAGTGTGCCCCGGCCAGGTGCCTTCACATTTTTTTAGTGGCATTTTATTTAAAATATATTTAGACGTTACCGGTACCCCTGCAGATAACTTCCGTGTTATCTTTCGACTTAGCCAACACGAAACAGTGCAGGCAGGTTCTTAAGAGGTAGGCGTTGGTGTTTGCACCACCAAAACGCGCACTGCTGACGCTACCCTCCACAGAACCATACCCGGGGACGAGCCGTTGAGCTAGTGCCTTTTGGTCACTTGGGAGACAGGGACCACCACAGAGATGTAGGACGTTTCGACCCAAACCCAAGTAGGCCAGTTATTGGGATCCAAGGCCAATAATTTAGTTTTCGCATTTTATTGTGAAACATTTCCAAAACAGAGAGAGGCTGAAAGACTGGTTGGGGTCACGCACGTAAGCCGCAACCCAGAGTATGCCGTCTCTGTCCATCTGTCTGTCCCTCCTCATCTAGTGACTCATCTTTTTAAAAAAGTGAGTTTCCAAGTAAGATGTAGGCACCAGCCTCCCCTGAAGACCGAAGCGTGCGTGTCACTAGGTGGATCGAATGATTTATTTTTGGACGTAGAACGTGCATGATGAAACACACAAATCTCAGGCACAAACCGCCGCGTGCTGAGTGTGGACAGTGCACGAGCTGTGAACCCCAGACTCTGATTGGGCTACAGGATGTCACCCTCACCCCACAGTGCTCTCCAGGTACCTGCTGGTAGCGCAGGGACTGGGCAACCATGGTGCCTGAGGGTGGACAGGACAGTGAGTGACGGGACGCTGCCTAGAGCTGACGGGCCATGTGGGGTTGATGGTCTGTGTGCCCAGGCCAGTGCCTGGAGAGAGTGGCTGGTGAGCCAAGCCACCTTCGGGTGCCATGGGTGAGCACGGGGTGCTGTGTGGGTGTAGGCAGGGGGAGGGGCAGAACGGTGGGGCTGGGAGGCTCCACTGGGTCTGGTTCTCCCAATGGTGTGGGGCCTGGTGGGTACCTCCGGCCATCGGCGACGCACGTGGTCTTGCCCGTGCAGGGGTGACCTCCCTTCATCCCGTGGGTTTCGGGCCGTCTCCCCTCATCCCGACTCTGCAGCTCTGAGGTGCATGGGGACTCAGGGTGGCGTCCTGCTGCCTGCCCACTGGCAGGGCGAGGGACGTGGCCACTCAAGTCTGTGTGCCTGGGCGTCCTCCCCGGCAGGTGGCAGCGAGGCTCCTGCGTGGGCTTCTGGCTGGCAGTGGGCTGCGGCGTGCAGTGGGCACGGGCGATCTCCTGGCTGCGCCCGCATGGAGCGGCGCTTGGGGGACCTGAACCGGCGCCCTTGGTGCCATTGTGCCATTTCATAGCCACGGCGACTGCCTCGCAGAGGCGAGGGCGGTAGGGGCACCGTGGTGAGCCCAGATGGCACTCTGCGGGCCCTTCCCCTAGTGCCAAGTGAGTAAGGGGTTCTTGGCTCTGTCGTGAAGCTGACTCGCATGCTGACCAGGTCCAGCTGGCTAGCTTCCGAATGGCAGCCCTCGTTACCTGTGCATGAACGGGCACACCGTGTGGTTGCAGCACGTTCTGGGGGAAGCCTTCGGAGAGTCATGCATTCTCTGGTTGACTTCTGGAGACATCTGGAAAGTTTTCTGTAGAGGGACCATGTCCTCTGTCACCTGTTTAGGGGGTGGTGGCTGTTAATAGGAAGTGGGGCAGGTGGGGGTTGAGCCCGGCACACAGGGATGTCGGGCACCATAAGTCTCTGGGCTGAAGAAGGTCAGGCCTGCCTTGCATCAGTGGAAGGAAGTGGCCTCTTGCTCCAGCACGATCCCCAGAGGGAATGAAAGTGCCGCTGGGCCTGGTCCCCGCCCTGCGGATGTGCCCTCTGCAGGCCGTGCTGCGCCAGCCAGCACATGGGGCCATCAGGAAGTGCGGAGCCAGGTGCTTGTGCACTGTTGGTCCTGACGTGGCGGCGTACCCTTTTTGTCTGTCACTGGCAAGAGTGCAGGCACGGCCAGGCTGGTCAGCCCCGCTGTGGTGTGCAGTGTGGGTGTGTGCAGACACGCAGCGTCCCAGCCTCATGTCCCGTGCTTCTCTCGCAGAACCTCCGAGGGTGCCGGGATGAAGAGAGTGATGGAGAAGCTGTCCCCTTTGGGCCCTGCCCTGCCGCAGTTAGCCACAGTCAGGGAGTCCTGTTCACCGCTGCCAGGAGCGGGAAACTTTGGGTGACATGCTGCTTCCACTCGTCTGTCCCTATTCTGGGTGGTTTATCTGCTTAGCTGTGATCGCCATGTGTGTCTCTGTAAAGCATCTGTGCCTCTACTCACGTGCCGTCCCGGTGTTCCTTACACACGACCCCTGAGCCAGGACACGTGGCCATAAGCATACGCCAGAGAAGGAGGCTGTGGTACGGGACCACAAGGGTGTCACCAGGGGGTACCCGCCCTGGAAGTCAGGCATGGAGGTAGGATAGGCTGGGATTGGTGGAGTTTGTGAGGGGGTGGGCGGCTTCAGACCAGAGGCACAACTGGAGGGCCGGGTGGCAGAGGGGCGAGGACCCTGGGCAGGGTTGGGTGGTCCTGCCTGGGCCCATGGTGTCCTTGTGCCATCATAGGCATGACGGCCCACCTGAGCGCTGTGGTAGGCTCGCGGCCCTTGTGTGGGCCCTGGTAGAGAGTAGGAGGGTCCCTGGTTGGGGGCGACCGGCCCCAGGCCATCCCCGAGGCACAGCATCCTCACGTGGTGAAGAAGTGCCACCTGGAGGTCTCCAAGGCCCCTCCCGCGGTCTGGCCTCGGTCCCAGTGCATGGGCCCCGGAGCCTCTGGAGAACAGAACCAGCGCCTGCAACCCGGCCGCCCTCCTGCCGTGGGCGCCCACGTGGGCTGCCCGGTGCGGCAGGGAGTGTCCAGGGTGCCGTGGGAGGGGTGGCACACTCACTGCGTTGTTTGAGGAGAAAGACCTGGACCCTCCTCGCAGCTGACTCGTCCCGTCCTCCTCTGGGCAGGTGTCAGCTGGGCACACGGTGGGTCTGACTTTACTTCCAGTCTTCTACGTGGATTTTGAATACGTCTTTTGTTCCATTGAGAATATTAAGGGCAGTGTTTGGTTGAAAAAATTTTAATGAAGCACCTAACAGAGCTATTATTCATTTTTGAAACAAGTTGCTGTGGTTACCATAGTAATATTAAACCTCCTGTTAAACGTTCTCCTTTCAGGCGGCATGCCGTCAGTTTTTGTCACATGCTGCTGGGGGAGCTGCCGATCCATGGACCTGGCGTCTGGGAAGAATTTTCTAGCTCTGCCGAGTTCAATCATTCAAGGAATTTATGTTGTAGGAACATAAAGCTTATAAATCTAGTTTATCATATCTATCATTTAATTGTTCATGCAAGCCAGCTCTTCATGTAGCGATTTACAGTAATCTCAGTGAAATAACAGTTTTGTGTCACAGAATGAATAATGCATGCACAGAAGTTGTCGAGCTCCTTAAAATCATTATGCTCAAAATATTAGGCTCCTGTATTTGAAGGTGAGAGTGTTGATCGTTCATGGGCTTCAGGATCGCTGGGGACTTCAGGGCCTGCTGTGGTCGTGTGTGCTAGGCCGCCAGCCCTCGGTAGGGAGCGCTGGTGACGAGACGTCCCTGGGGACCCAGCACCTTGCTGCAGCAGCACTGCAGCAGCTGCCGCCACGGAACGGGCAGAGTGTCCCCAAGGGCTCGGGAGAGTTGGGGTGCTGGTTCAGGGAAGAAGAACGCCATGGTTAACGATGAGACGCCTTCCAGACATGCATCTGCCGGGGACACAAATGGGAATTTGCCGTGGGGTTTTGCGGCTGGGTCTGCCATGGAGGGCGCCCCGGTGAGCGTGGGAGGCAGCGAGTGCCCAGGGCGCCTCCGGCTGTCTACACAGCACACACGTACCGTGGCGTGTGGTGGTGTTTTGCTTTCAAATAACAAGGTTAACAACCTAGAGCTGCTGTGACTTGCAGTGGGGACGATCTAGCAATATCGTTCCTGTGGATGGTTGTCACCAGGCAAGGTGACAGCCCTGTACTGAGCTCTGGACCTTTGCATAGATGTACTCCCAAATGTGGAGGTCAGGGGAGGCAGTTCGCAGGCACGCCCCCAGGGGCCAGCGTGTGCGGGGAGGCAGGGCCTCGGCAGAGGCGGGAGCTCTCTCAGGACTTTCCAGACAGGGCTGCGATCCGCCCTTTTCACAGGGCTGGGCCGCCTTCACCTCTCCAATGCTCCAAACCAGCTGTGTTATGAGAAATTTCAGACGCACGCAAAGGTTGAGAGCACAGTGGAGCCTGTGTACCTGCCATGGGTTCCACATGTGTCGGCGTTCGGCCACAGCTGTCTCGTTGGTCCTGCTTTCCTTCTTCCCCTGTGCTGTGGTGTCACAAAGTGAGTCCCAGACTGCGTGCTGCCTCGCCTCTCTGCACTGCAGTGTGCGCTTCAGGAGAGATCGTCGCTACTTCAAGAATGCGGTGCTGGTGGAGAGGCCCTGGGGCAGCTGGCCCCTCCCTGGGACCCGCGGGCAGAGGACTGGGCGTCCAGTCCCGTCCTGAAAGGCAGAGCCTCAGCCGTAACCGAGGTGTCTGACAGATAGATGTTCCTGTTCCTGGTAGGTCCTTGGTTTGGTTTATATCATCGGTCATTCTCCCCACTTCTGTTTTTCAGAGACATTTCCCTGCATTGGGAGTTCTTAGTGTGGGCATTACATTGCCCCTTTGTCTTTTCAGAATATCCTTTTCTCCCGAACACCCCCCTACCCACCCCCTACGTTTGCATGACTGTGGCCAGATGTGGTGTGGGGACTTCCTCTCTGACCTTCAGTCACTCTGGCCAGGTTTGCTGGTGGCGGCCGAGCTTCATGGTTTCTAGGTAGGACTTTTGAGGCCTTTATGACAAGCCGTATGAGAGGTGCTCAAGCTTGGTGGGACCCCAGGTTTGCAGAGGGGTGCCCCAGTCATCCCAGGGAAGGAACTGGAGTTTCGAATGAGAGATGTTTCAGTTCTAAACGGATATTGATATGTAAACATTATGTATAAATATCATGTATGCAAACATCTGTGTGTAAATGTTACATGTGGGTAAACATGTCTATGTAAACATGATGGGCCTGCTCTGGTGGCACCTGGGGAAGTAGCTGGAGGAGTTGTTTTGTGTGGACGGAGTCTCTACAGTAAACCCCCCAGGGAGACCCCAAGCCCTGTCCCTGCCCCGGACACTCTGTCTGGGTGACAGTGTCCACTTAGGTGGAAGAGCCAGGAGACGGGCTGGAGAGGGAATTAGAGCTCAGTACTTGGGAGGCGGCTTTGCGGCAAGAAGTGTTGACTTGTTAAGAGGGGCATTGGAACCTTTCATTTGTAGTCATTTGTGCGGTTGTCCACCCTCCCCCACAGGGACCCAGGGCAGTGGAGGGCTCAGAAGAGCTCTCTGAGTTTCTAGTGGCACTTACGGCTGCCTCTGCTCCTGCAGTATCGATCTCCCAGTGGAAGCTTTCCACCGGGAAGGCCGTGAACCCCGAGCTTTCTGGCGGCGTGTGCACACTGGTGACACGCCTTGGAGGCTGCTACACCCTGGCCCTGCTTGCAGGCGGCGGGGAGGGTGCTTTCTGAACCCCTGGGGCCTTGGCAGCAGGGCTGGTTTCCCCAGACCCTGTGCCGCCCTCTAATTGAGCATCTGCCACTTTGACCTCTGATGGGGCGGAAGCCGCAGGGTAAGGTTTATGACATTACTGCGTGTTAACTGTTCTAGTATGAATAGTTGTCAGTTTCGCTACAGCCCCCACCGCGTTCTGACACGTCCCTCTAAGTGGTCTGTGCCCCACATGCATTGGGTCGCAGGGCTGGACAGTTGGAATTCCCTTTTGTGTTTCCGAGGGTGATTCGGCGGTGGGGCCTCAGCACGTCCGTTCTAGACTGACCGGCTTGCCCAGTGTGGCTCCTCAACTCCAACAGTGTTTCATTGTTGGTGGGGACCTCCCGGGACCCTTTGCAAGGCCCCCCTGCCTTCCGGGACCCATTACTCACCCTGACCTGGAAGGGGAGGGCCCGGGTTCCCTCAGGCAGTGGCCCCCAGAAGCACTGCTGTGGCCCAAATAGCGCTGTGGGCGGGGGCCCAGTCTTTCTCCTGGGAGACTGTCTGCAGGCCCTGAGCACAGGTCTGGCTCTGGCCCAGGGACCCTGTCCTCGTGGCAGCTGGTCCCCAGGTGGCTGGGGCCCCTTACTGCTCTGCTGCCCCTCCTCTGGCGGCTCCTGCGTCTCGCCCTCAAGGCCCTTTGCCGATCTGACTTCTTTTCCGAGACCCGGTTCTGTGTGTCAGTGTTCTCTGGAATTCTGAACCGACTGTGGGGGCACTGGGCCTGTTTCCTCCCTCCGTGACCCGGGGGCTTGACCTCTGTCGCCTTACTGGACAGCCGTCAGGCACCGGGCGCCCTCCCGAGCCAGTCGCTGACGGAGCCACCGCCCCCGTCGCCTTGTTAGGGAGCAGCGCAGGCAGGTCGCTGGGCCCAGGTGGGACTGCCGACCCAGCTCCCTTGGGTCCTCCCTTGTCCCAGCCTGTGAGGATTGTTGGAAGTGGCTGGGCAGCAGGTGGCCACAGACCGACAACCACAACTGGGGGTCAAGGCAGCCCGTTCGCTGTTGTCTCTGTCTCTGCAAAACAGAGGCCTCTGGGCTGGTCCCGCAGCTCCTTCTGAGCTCAGCCTCCTCGTGACAGGCTTGCGAGGACAGCACGAGGTGCTGTGGGGCTCTGTCGCACGGTGCCACAGCCACTCTCGCTGTCGCTAAGTTATCAGTGCTCCCCGTGCTGGCCGGCCGCTCTGCATCTTTTACTTTATGCTCGTTGAGCACCGGTCCAGCGAGTTTGCGTGAGCTCAGGTAAGTGACAGCTGGGCTGGAGTCGCTCTCAGGAAAACATCTGGAGAAAGTTAGCCGCACTGGCACAGCTGCCCCGTCTGTGGGGCCAGCCCTCCTTCCTTGCCTGTTCATTCACGTGGCGGCGGGGCACGCGTTGTTGCGGGGGGACAGAGTCCCCGCCCTGCCGGAGCTGCGGGTCTGCAGGACCGAGTGCTGGGCGGTGACAGTATGGAGCAGAGGAGGGCCCCTGCCTGCCTCCCGGGGATGCGGGCGGCACTAGCCAGTGGGGCCAGGAGGGCCACCGTCATGGTTGCCTCTGGGGGGCACTGTTGAGTGTCTTGCCCACTGGCAGTGTCATAGGCCCGACGCATCAGCATTGGGGCTGATGGGAGTGTGCGAGTGTGTGCACGAGAGTGTGGTGTGCGTGGGAAGTGCACCCACGCACGGATGTGTGCAAAGTTCTTCTGGGAAGGGATACAACTGGACCCGATGCTTTTGGAAATAACCCATCCTATTAAAAAACTACGTGTCACACCCACTAGGATGCCTATAATCAGAAGACAGACACTAACAAGTGCTGGGGAAGATGTGGGGCAGTCAGAGCTCTCGTATAGCGGCCGGCAGGAGTGTCCAATGACGCAGCCACCAAGTTGGAGCCTCAAACATTTATGCCCCCAGCCCTGCTCCTGGGCATGCACTCGAGAACCGGAGCCATTTGGCCACGTGGACACAGGTCCAAGAGTGTGCAGAGCAGCATTCTTCTCGCGGCCCACAGTCTGTTGGGTGAGACCTGGGCGAACAGGACGCAGTCTCTGCTGACAGTGGGCACGGCTTGGCCGTGGGGGGAGCGGGGCACAGACCCCGCTGCAGCACGGTGACCCCGGATGCTGCCGTGCTCCCGGCGGTTGTGCTCCACCGATGCAGAGTGCCCAGGCAGGCATGCCCACAGGAACAGAAGTCTCGGCGGTGCCCGGGGCCGGGGCCGGGGAGGGTGCTGGAGGGCGGGCACGCGGCTCTGTTTGGGGCAATGAGAACGTGCTGGAGTTCGGTGGCAGTGGCTGCGTACTGCAGGAGGACACATTTTTTTGTCAGCGTGCCTGTCGGTGTGTGCTGTGGCCTCCGTGTAGGCTGAGAGGCTCTGCCCTCAGAGGACGCGTCGAGGGGGTGAGGGGTCGAGTCAGGTGGTAAGTGGCACCTGCTGAGAAGGTGACATCTCGCCACATTCCTACCTGATGTCACCTCAGCGATTCAAGCCCGGGGCAAGGTGAGCGTCTCGAGGATAGAGGGTGCTTTGTGTCACTCTCCGGGTCACAGGGCCTCTCCTACTCCCCGAGTGAATGCAGAGACCCCTCCAGGGCAGGGGCTGCTTGGAGGTCTGCGGGTGCTGCCAGGCAGGAGGCCCTTGGGGGGTCAGGACAGCACCTCCGGGACGTTTGGGTCCCGCTGCGCGCTGCCTCGGTGTCCACCCTGGCCCCAGCTGTCCTGGCCCGAGGAGGAGGACTGTGTGGGCGGGCTCCTGAGCCCTCACCAAGGGGTCAGTGCCCTTAGGAGAGAGGACCCGGCAGCTCCCTTGCCCCACCCGCCACAGAGTTCACAGGAAGCAGGTGACTGTCGTGGACCAGGGAGCAGACTCTCAAGCTGCCGGTGCCTTGACCTTGGACTTGCAGCCTCCGGACTGTGAGTTGTCTAGAGGCCCCGCCGTCTTTGGTGGTGGTGTCGTGGCAGCCTGGGCAGACGCAGACGGGGCTCCCCCGAGACCTGAGCAGGAGCTCAGGAGTGTGGAACGAGGCAGGGAGACGCGTGTGTCCACGGGCCCAGGGCACGTGGCTCTCTGGCCCTTCGGAAGATGTCAGTCCCCTCCCACCGGGCCTCGGGACCTGGGCTCTCCTCCAGAAGGTGGCGGTGCCAGCGCGCCGCGCCTTATTGTGGGGGGGCTGGGGCTTCACTTGCGGCTGCTTCGAGGTGTGGTTAGAGACTCAGAGGTGCTCTGTAAGTGCCCTTTCCCTGAAGTTTGGTACCCCCCCCCCCACGATAGCTGGCACTAGACGGTCTCACCGGTCAGACCACAACGAACAGTGGCTCACATTCCCCTCCCTGCTGGTGGGGGTCTCCCCACGCGTTTGCTTTGCTCTCCGTAACCCAGGAGGCCTGTCCCCCTCGTGCCACCACAGGGCCTGCGGCGGTGCCCTGACACAGGCTGGTCACTCCTGGTGTCCTGGCATAGCTACCAGTTATGCCCCCATGTCTGCTCGAAGCGGATGGTCGTCCCGCCTGCACGGAACGTGGGCTGGGCTCCGCCGAATCGGTGGGGACTGCCCGCAGCCGCTCCTCAGACTTGCCCGGGGTCCGTGCTGCCCGCTGGTCACTTCACAGGCATGAGGTTTCTGCTCTTGGTTACCTTTCTGTCCTCGTGCCCGTGAGGCCATAATGCCGGGGGGTGGGGTGCCACCCTGCGCTCGGCAAGACCAGGTCGGGGTGCAGACAGTCTGAAACCAGGCACAGCACGTGCTGCCAGGAGTGGAGGTGGCGCTCAGGGAAGGAAGGGGTGAGCGCTGCGGTGTGGGGACATGACCTGGGCACCGGCGAGGAGCCAGGGCAGGGCCCCTGGATTGGGGTTGAGGATCAGCCATGGACTCTGGAGTCAGCCCCTGGGTGGAGGCTCTGGTGTGACGAAGCCGGTTGGACTGGGCCATGTGGGCTGTGGACCAGCGTGGGCTTATGGTCAGCCGGCGACTGTCCCTGGGTCTTTCCCTCGAGCCTTCTGGGCATTCATGTGGGAGGTCACACATGGGGGCCGTGGGGTCATGTTGCTTTGCTTTTGTAATGACTGTGCGACTTAACCCAAAGTTAACAGAGCCCGTCCCTGACAAGACTATCCCCGGGCCTTCCTGGGGCTGTGTCCAGCTCCGTGTCTGCAGACTCCTCAGCCACAGGTGACATGTAGGGGCCCCACCAGGCCGCGGGGTGCGGGCCTGGTGAGCCGGTGCTGGAGGGGCAGGGAACCTTAGGGGGCGGTGTTCGTTCACTGCAGGGGTCTAGCCAGACTCGGGTGTGGCAAAAAGCCCTTTTGGGGGCTGATGTGTGGCTGTCCCTGTTGACACTGGAGCATCACAGTGTCAGAAGGACTGGACTTGCTGCCCCAGCCTTGTCACCAGCTTTGTTAAGAAGCGTAGTGACCTGCTGAGAGGCGCTGTGATCCGAGGAGGGTGGAGCTAAACCCTGTCGCACGTGCATTTACATTTTCATGCAGAAATTATGGACCTCCGAGGGTCTGTCTTCACCGGGTCCTCTGGAAGGCAAAGAAGCACGCCTCCAGCGTCTCATTTGTGCGAAAGGACTCGGTTTTTAGCACGGAGTAGAAGTAGCCTTTCCTTTAATTAAATGCCACGGGGCAGCGGCTGCGGGATCGATGGTATTGAAGGGAAAGCGGTGTAATTAGGCCTGAGAAGTGGCTAACAGGCGGAGGGCTCGCCGGGGCGGGCGCGGGCTGCCGAGGACAGGCACGCCTCTGCGCTGCTCGCCTTGCTGGGGGTTTTGAAATGTCAGTTTTCCCCTTAAACATTTTGGGTGCGTTTCTGGATTTCCTGTCAGTAAAAAAATGGATATAACGAATTTAGTTAGTTCCCTGTTATTAGCCGTACAGGTTACACCTTTTGAAAACATGAGCAGCACCACAGTGGCCACCTGGTGCACGACGGTGGCCTATGTTGGTCTTTGTTGTCTGGGGCACAGCCCGAAAGGCAACTGACTTTGCGGCTGGGAGCCTTTCTCGTGGAGGCTTGGATGTGAGCTGGAGGCGGCTCCCCTGCGACCTCTAGCCACAGGATGGCCCTCAGCCCTGCTTGCCCTGGCCACACGCGGGGCTGCGTGGGAACCGCTGGGCACGGCGCCCTGAGGGCCGGTGCGGGTGCCTCCCGTCCGTCTGTAGGCCCCTGCTGGGTGGCAGGGGACGTGGCCAGCGGCACAGCCACCCAAGCAGGCCTGGGCCGGGCTTGCGTTGGTGTCATGGAGGCTGGGGCCGCCCTCGTTGCCCTTCTACCATCCTGCCATCGAGGGCTGGGGCCGTGCGGGGCCACTCAGCCGCCCTCAGCACTGACCAGACACCGGCGTACCCCGTCATTGTGATCCCGGCAGCCAGGAGCCCCTGTCCCAGGCCCCCCTCCTCGGGGGACAGCTGGGGGTGATAAACAGCTTCTAGAAATTCCTTATCCAAGACGCCTTAACATCTTTACTGAGGGGGAATTCACCATGTAAGTGTGCAACTCGGTGGTTTTTAGTGCATTTGTAGAGTCGTGTCGCTGCCACCAGGGTGAATCTGAGCACTAGAGGAAGCCCCACCTGCTTGCAGCCGTTCCCCATCCCCCGCCCTCCCCGGCCCTAGGCGACCACGAAGCTGCTTTCCATGCCTGTAGATTTGCCCCTTCTGGACATTCATGCGCGTGGAACCGTCATGGGTGGCCCCGAGGTTCACCCATGTTGTAACATGCGCCCTTTAGCCCTCTTTTTCCTTCTTTTGGCTGAGTAACACCCCATCGTTTGGGTCGGTCGCGCCGGACCCATCCCTTTGCTAGCGGGTGGGCACTGGGAGTGTCTGTGGCTATAGGGCCCCTCCCCGTGAACCTTCCGTGCAGGCGTTTGTGGGGCTGTCCTCATCTCTCTGGGGCAGACACCGAGGAGTGGAGTTGCTGGGTCCCCTGGGCACTCCGAGTGTGCTGTTGCGAGGACCAGCCAGCCTGTCCCAAAGGGGCTGTGGCACGTGATGCTCCCACCAGCCCTGGGAGAGGGCGGCATGTTTCTGGTTGCAGCCCTCCGAGTGGGTGGGAAGCGGCGTCTCACAGTGGTTGGATTTCCCTGGCGGCAAATGGTTTCGAGCATCTTTTCAGGCGCTGATGGCTGTTAGATTCTCTTCTTCGGAGCCACGTCTGTTAACGATCATTTGGGCTGTTCGTCTTTCTGTCATTCATATCCAAGACCGTTGGCGCGTAAGACAGTCTCTTCTTTCCGGTTGGCTGGTGGGAGGGACGGCAGTCAGTCCTGACGCTGCGGGCCTCCGTGCTTGGGTCCAGCTCGGCGGCCGAGGTCCGTGGTGTGCTTGCGGGAAGGCGGTCCCGTGGGCCCGTGCATCGCTGCCCTTCCTCCTGGGCGCCGTGAGCCGTCCCAGGCGCTGCTGGTGGGAGGCGTCTCTGCTGCAGGGAGGACCTGCTGCGCTGTGCAGTGGGTCTCCTTCAAGGGCTGGCCTGGCCTAGCCCGGGAGGCGTTGCTGGAGGAAGTGGCCTGGAACTTTCCACAAGGAGGGCTGAGGAGAGGCAGGACAGCCACCCTGGCGGGTGGATTCACCATCCTGACGCTGCTGACGGAGCAACTCACACGTCAGTGGGATTTCTTTCCCTGACCCTGAGTGAACTAGTATGGTCACTGAAGTAAATTCTAACAAAAAGGAAGAGAACAGAGGAAAAAGGGCTCCACTTGTAATCCAAGCAAGGAACTCTGTGAAAACTACTGTAATCAAGCACAACAAAAGCGAGTGACGAGACAAAATGAGATCGCCAGGGTCCTCTTTGGTGCAGACCGCCAGCACTGTGTTTCTTTCTGGTTCTGACACGGCCACCTCTTTTGGGGCATAAACTGCTTCCTGGAAATTGGTTCTAAAACTATGCGGCAGAGAAGCCCTGTTTGCCAGCGACTGTCCTGCAGCCCCTGCGGACCCAGCGGTGAGCAGGAGCATGTGGGTTCGGGCGTGAGAGTGTCCCGTGAGGCGGCAGATAGGGTGCCTGTGCACCTCTGTGGGGCTGGGGATGGGGGCTTACCTTCCTTTGGGGTGGCGTCGCGGCTCCAAGCTGTCTTTGGTGAGGGGACGTTTGAAAACCGGTCATAAGCTCAACTTTTAGAAACGTGTTTCATCTCATTTGAATGACTTAGCAATTCATCATAGATGGCACAGCTTCTAGACTGAAGTGCATCTCCATTTTAATTTTTTATTTTTTTTAAACATTGATCCTTTGGGATTTTAAACAGCAGAGGCGTAGCCGGAATCCAGAAGCAGCAGGCCTCGCGGTGTCTTCCCGCCAGGGCTTGGGGTCTTTTTGTCCGAGCAGCCGAGAGGGTCCCAGACCCCCGCTCCCCACACCTAGCGGAGAATTAGTTAGAGCCCCTAGTCCCCTGGGAGCCCTCCGTACAGTACAGGCATGCTGTCGTCAGAGACTCCTGGCCCCTGCCTGGGCCTCTCCAGGTCCTCTTGGGGGCCCCCAGGACTTCGTTCTGGCCAGAGGGCCTTTTCCCCCGTCTGTCCTGTGGGCCTCAGCCCTCCCAGGATCCCTGGGCCCTCGCTGCCCCACCCCGCCCCCTCCCGCCCCCCTTCCTGTCAGCACGGGCCCCTGCAGGAGTGTCGGTCCACCGCAACCATCTCTGACGCCTCTCAAAGCGTAAGTCTTTGCTGCCTGAAGGAAAGAACCTCTTGGTGAAAGAAGGAGTTGCACTTAGTTGTGTTGCAAAACTTTATTAAGTTTATTCCAGCAATGAAGGGTCATCAGCTCTGCATTCCAGAACCGCCCAGAGAGTGGTCGGGCACTTGGGCGTCCTTGCCAGGGCTCTCTGCGCGGAGCCACAGAAGCTCCTCCCTGGAGCCGGAAGACATGAGGGACCCGTGGGAGACCTGCGCGGCAGAGTGCGTGGCCCGCAGCCCCCCTTCCCGGGCTCCCAGGCCAGCCCTGTGTGTTGTCGTTCGCTCCCATTTACTCCCCAGGGGAGGGTTTACCCTGCGCAGTCCCGTCCCCCTCCTGCTCAGCGCACAGTGTCCCGGTTTCGTGGGACTTGGAATTTGTTGTGCTACTGTGGCTGTGACTCTGGGTCACAACTGAGCCGCAAGTCCCTGGGGTATGTGACCTTTAGGCTTGTCCTGCAGGCGTCACCTTCATGTGGGCGGCATCGGGTGCCAGGGAAGGGTGTGCCCCGCCCGTGGGCACTGCCCTGTGGCTCCGCTCTGAGCCCCAAAGGCGCTCTGCCGCTCTCCCTCTGTCGGAGCCGCGCTGGTGCCTCGTCAGCTCGTGGCCTTGTCTGCGGCCTTTTCCGCAGGCGCTGCTGCTTCCCTGCTGTGCCGACGAGGTCTCTGGTGGGGAGACAGGTCCACTGGGTTTGAACTCGGCGCCTCTCGAACAGCCGCTCCCTGGGGGCCTCTGCTGACGCCCCTTCTGCAGGGGAGGGCCACTGCTGCTTCGCGTGGCACCTCGCACCTTTCTCGAGTCACACCTCTCCCTATGGGCAGGAGCCCCTGGTGGGGGCGGGGCCTGAGGGGACCCTCCGAGGCCAGCTTGGTGCCCGGGCAGCAGTCGGCCCGGCCAGGTGTGGGCCCTGGACTCAGAGCCGGGCGTGTGGGTGTGGCTCGGGCCCTGCGGGCAGCTCGCACAGTGGGGCGCTCAGCGTCCTGGCCACATGGCGGTGGTCGAGGCTGACAACCGTGGAAGCGGGAGGCGCGTGTTGTGCAGACCCTCCTCGTACCACTCAGCTTCTCGTGCAGGTCCCTGGCGAGCCCAGGCGGTTGTAACGTGCGTGCATCTCTTTGGTGTTTCTAATATAACTTCTGGAAGATCAGAATTAAAACCAGTTGAAAAGAGATGGCGCGTTAGGCAACGATAGCTTGAACTGTGGGCTGATTTTTGTTATTCCTGGTTTTTTAGGCAAAAAAGGGTTTCTAATTATGAGTCCTTTGCATACACCATTTTGTGACAGATTTCTGGTTCCGTTTCGCTGTGATGACTTACACTCAGGATGGGCGAGTCCGGCTCACAGCGCGCGCCGAGCAATTATGTCAGCCAGCACAGCAGACCCTTGTTCGTGCATTTGTGTGGTGTCACAGTTGACACGCGCTTCCACGTGTTACCTCCTTGTTCCCTGGGGAAGTTCGTGACTGAGCGAGGCAGGTATTTATATCTGTTCACCTTCGGAGGAGGGCTTAGCTGCACGGACGGGCGGTGTTGGGCCCTGCCCTGCGCCCGCGTCTGCCCCTCCGCCCTGTGCGGCCGCCCGCGCCCGTGGGTCGGGGCGCGCCTGCCATGATGGCCTCCCGAGTGGGCATTTCATCGAGAGGTGCAGCCTGCGCAGTACAGATGCGCCCAGAACCGTGGTGTTGGCATTGTTTTCATGAAAATATTTCAGAATTTTTCTTTACAGAGAGCAAATCCACTGTTGTAGAAGAAACAAATGCTGTTTATTTCTGATTTCTTTTCGGCTTATTAAACTTTTTCTTACGACTTAGCTTTCTCTCTCCGAGGACCAGTGGTTTTGCAGTCTGAATCCAAGAGAAACAGGACAGGAAGCTGAAAGGACCACCGAATACAAACTTGAAACGCAGAGTCAGGCAGTGGAGATAAAAGGGTGGGAGAAGATACGTACTGCAAACGTGAATCGTAAGGAAACTCTTTGCTTATAATAGTGCCAGAGAAAGTAAACATCCAGACAAAGAGTTTTATTAGAGGCGGTGGGATGTTTCACAGTGATAAAAGGTTCGACTCATTAAGGAGATAATATCTTTCGTGAATGCGTGTGCCCCAGTAACAGGTTCACAGCTCGAAGCGAACCCGACAGAGACAGAGAGGGAGAGGCGAGGGCACGGGCAGCAGCTCTAACCCGTGCTGAGTGGCTGACAAAATGTGCGTATTTAAAAATGGGCAATGGTGGGAAAGACACGGCCAGGAAGCGTTGGCACGTCAACCGCCGGCACCTAATTGACTGGCAGGAGGCCACGGCCACCGGCCGGAGAGCGCACGTTCACCAAGTAGAGCGCGCCCTGCGGGAGCCAGCCGTGATCACTGTCGGAGGGTTGAAGTGACCAGCGGCTGTGCGTCAGAAATCAGTCTGGTCACGGGGTACCCAGGGACTCCTCAGATATTCGGAAATTTGCCAGCGTATTTCTAAATAACTCATAGATCAAAGAAACCACAAGGAAAATTTGAAAATACTTTGAGCCGAATGATTACAGCACATACCAGAATTGGTGTGAACGGATCTGAAACAGTGCTTGGAGGGGAGTTTGCACCTTTAAATGTCTGTGTGAGAAAAGAGTAAAGGCGCCCGATCAGCCATCAAAGCTGCCACCTTAAGCAGCGAGGATAGGAGGGAACGGGACATCCATGGCGGGTGTTGTACCCAGTCGTGACGGATACCTTGTTTTAATCTTTGACGCTTGGATCACCCCTGAGGCCACGTGTCTGTTTTTGTGTGTGTGTTACTCATTTCCGTTTCCCCCCGAGTGCTTTATTTTCCCTCACGCCGATCCCTTAGTTTTACGCACGCTCTTTATGGGTTAGCGACGCTGACTTTCTGTTATCTGTTGCGTGTGTTTGTCAGGTCTGTCATTTATTTTTTTAATATTAGTGTCTTTGACCATACATTTATTTCAGACTTTTATCTAATTTGTGAATCTTCTTATTTATAATTTCTGAGATTTGTGTCTTGCTGACAAGCCCTTTCCTGCATCTGAAAATATCAAAACATTCTCCTGTATTTTCTTGTAGTCTCTTTAATTTTTCCTTTATGCACACACACCGCATTGCTCTCTGAATTTTTAATCATCTGGAAAGTGTTTGCATGTCATTGGCTGACAGGCCCTTCATTTGAAATACTATTTTCATTACAACTAAATACAGGTTTTATTTGAACCCTTCACTCTGTGTTTTGATCTTTTTCCTCGAGTCTTGCTCTCAGAACCCCGCTGCTTAATCACTGTAGCTCTCGTATATAGTGTCTTGTCTGTTCGGGCAAGTCCCTTTACATTATCCTTTTTGATAATTTTTATTGGCTGTTCTTGTGCACTTGGTCTTCCCGATGAACTTGGGGTCAACTTACCAAATTTTAAACACGTTCAGTGAATCCCATCGGAATTTTGGTTGGTTGGCTTTTCATTGAATAAAAGGATGTTTTTTAAAACTATAGTGGACAGACAGTCTGTGCTCTTCCTCGCTGTCACCGTCCCGGCCACCGTCCCCTCTGCAGTAGGCTCCTTGTGTTCACACGACCCCATTCTCCGCACCGTGGCCGGGCCTGGCGGGTGCCGTCCCCCAGGCTGAGAAGTCCCCTTGGCTCTGCGGATCCTCCTTGACCGGAACCCGACCTCAGTGCCACTTCCCCACGGACACTGCTCTGACTTGGAGAATGCGCCACCGACGGCTTCGCTGCACGCCTCCCTGTCCCTGCGTGCTCAGCCGGTTGGCTGACTGTCCCCTTGGGTGTGTCCTGGGTGGAGGCGAGGCCTCTGGGCGCAGAGCCATGTGTCCCTCTGAATGCCCCCGCCAGCCAGGTGCCGCCCGGGAAGGTGCCCCTTAAGTACTGCCCGCCTCAGCGGGCCGGGCGCCGCCTCTGTTTCTGAGAGTCCGCGTGAAACCGTCTGGATTTCTTCGTCGGCTGTTGCCCGTTTCTGGTTGAGCTGGTGCCTGTGACACTTTCCGTGTACCTCTTCCGTGGCTTTTTGCATGCGCTTGTGTCCGGGCCCCTTGCCGAACTCAGAACCCTGGGTCCTGCTGCCTGCCGGCTCTGCCTGCCTCTCTCCGCTGTCCTCACCCTGGGGCTTCACTGGGGCTGGCCCGGTGTTTGGTGGCTGTAGCAGTCCCCAGCCTCACCTCTGACCCCCGCCTCACCTCTGACCTGAGCACCTTTCAGAGCAAGTGAGAGACTGTTGCCTCCAAAAGAGCCAGGAGGGCTTTCTCGGGAGCCCCCTGCCAATTTGCTGTCTTCTCAGTGGCTCAGAGAGGGTCACCTGTCACCTAATCAGTCACTGGTGTGGGCAGGTCTTAGCCCGACTCCGGCCAATCTGGCCTACCTCCGGAGCAGGGAGGGTGTGTTCAGCTTTCCTTGGGGGCCTCCCCGCCCTCCCGGGGCTGCTGGGGGTTCTGGCGGAAAGGCCGGAGGGGCGCCTGCGCTGCCTCTCAGCCTGGCCCCGTGGCTTTTCCCATCGCCCAGTTCAGAGCCTTAGGGCAGCGACAGGGCCCCAGCCTGGAGGCACGTGCTCTTCTTGCGACGCCTGGTCCGATCCGGTCGCTCAGGCTCCATTGTGGACCCTTCCGTCCCTGGTTGTAGTGACACGGGTCTGTCACAGAAGCCTTTTGAAAAAAGGCAGCTTAATAGAGTGGAGAGACCCTGGCGCAGGAGGCCCCTTGGTTCCTGTGCCGCCTGCTCCAGCCCCGAGTTCTCCCAGCCGTGTCCTCGTGTGCACAGGGTCCAAGCACTGCGGCTCTCCGGGGGGCCGGGGCCAGCCCACATGGGAAAGCCCCTCTCCAACAGGGAGGCTCGGGAGCCAGATCTGCGCCTCTCGCTGCACCTTCAGGAGCTGGTCGGGAACGTCTCCCTGGAGGGGACAGGTCCCGGGGCCGTGGCCCGTGGTGGCTGCTCCGGGCTGTCTCCATGAGCCGCCGTCAGAAACCCGCACTCCAGCAGCAGGACAGGCCTGGGAACCTGGCGGGCGGCCGTCCGTCTTTGGTGTTTGGGGTCGGGTCTCACGCTCCATGCCGTCCTTCGGGAGCTGGGGGAGACTTGATACTTCCTGAGACTGCTGTGAAATGCACGTCATTGCTGGAACTGCTGTCCACTTGTTCTCTACTAATTTTGCTTGGACTTCAGTAATTGGAAAAAGATTAGATGTCAGGACTTTGTTTTTTGTTGATTATGTTACGGAAGTTGCCTCTTTAATCATTTCTTTTATCCCTAGTATTAATCATCAGCTCCGAGCTGTTAGAAGAACCTAATGGTACAGTAGATTCCTAACTTAAAGGAAAGAAATAATTGCTTCGGTTTCAGTGGGTCACTGAGTGTTGAAATACCTCCAACCTGATTGTATTTTCTGGCCATTCAGGGCATGTGAGTAGGACCCTCCAGGGGCCATGGAAGGTGGGACAGGATGCCGGCCCCTCCCCTTGCCCCTCCGTCCCCTGCTGTGCCTCTCCTGTCCCCAGGAGGCTCCCCCCCCACCCCCCGCTGTCCTTGGCTAGCCCTGCCCCTCCCTCTGTGACCTTACAGTCCCACCTGTAGGACTTTGTGCAGGGGGCAGTGACTGCCTGAAGACTGCGCTGTCCTTGGTGTGTAATGTGGCCGCACCGGTAGTCAGTGCTGCACACACAGGCATGTCTCCACGACCTGCTCCTTTCAGGGCCAGTCCGGAGGGACCACCCCTTGAGCTGTTCTTACACAAGAAGGGGTGGGAGCAGGGTGGGACGAACGGGAGAAAACCTCCTCCAGGGGTGAAGTTGGGGAAAAGGCATTGAGGGGAGAGAGAGAAGCAGAGAAGGCGGCGGGAGCCAAGGACGGGGCAAGGGAGGCAGCCGGCCCCTGCTGTCCTCGCCGTCCCAGGGTGGGGCTGCGGACGATTGGGGTGCATTTACAGACATGTCCTGTCTGAGAGTTACCGGTGAACGGGCAACACAGCACTGTTGGAACGGGGCAGTAGCTCCCCTCAGATACACTGAGAACACCGGTGTCTGAGATACTCACCATTTAGGCTCATCTGTGGGGCTCCCTGCCCTGGGACGCTGGGGTGGGTGTCAGCACGCGGGAGCGCTCACTGTCTGTAACCCATTCTCCCTTGTCTCTTTCTGGCCAACAGAGGAATTGCGGAAGTTGAGCTGGTCTGGGATCCCTAAGCCCGTCCGTCCGATTACGTGGAAGCTCCTCTCAGTAAGTGTCTCGTCGACTTGGGCCTGCTCATCACCACCACCCTCCTGGGGGACCCACGCCCTCCTCGTCCTCCGGTCGGGGCAGCGCCCGCTCTCGGCGCGCAGGTGCAGGCCTTGTGGGCGGAGGTGGCGCACTTCGCTCCAGGTTTGACAAGGCCGGCGAGGAACGGTGCGCAGTCATTTATGGCAACTGTGTTCTTTTTCTCCGATTTTGTTGTTTTAAAAAAAGCTGCATGAGATTTTCAAACCTGGGGTGTAGAAAAGTTGCAGCATAGAACACTGTCAGCTGAGGAGCCAGTGACGGGGACAAACGTTTGACTGTGTTTTCTTTTTCATGTTGGTAATGACATGAGGGCAACAAACCGAGGTTAGAAGTCGTTCGTTCCTGCGACCGGGGGGAGTCCGGCTTCCTCGGCCCTCGCACCGAGACGCCTGTCTCGGGGCCTCCTGGACAAGGCGGGGTGGTGGTGGGTGGCGCCGGACCTGTGCCCTGGCTGGCCCGGGGCTCACTGCTGGACATGTCCAGGACCCTGCCAAGACCCCCAGCAGTTTACAGACAGCTTCCTTCCCTTTTGTGTGATTTTGGAGCCAAGTCAATAGGGAAGTCTGTTGGCTCTAAATTGGGTCTGACTTCAGTATTTAAAAGACTCTTTCTTGCTAATGAGCCTTAATAAATTTGCAGCTTAGTACCTTGTAATCCTCAACGCAGATGCAGCTTTGTGCGGTGAATATTTATTGATTAAATACTCTCTTGCCATTAAAATTAGATCTGCTGCAATTGCGTTTAGTTTTGTTTGTTTTTTTAAGTGTTTCTGTCCAGTTTTCCCAATGTCGTCTGAGATCGGTCACGAGTTTCCCAGATTACACCGTGGCAAGTTTTGGTAAAAGTGCTGGTAGGGCTCTTACTGCAGTTTTGTGTTTATTGAGGGTGTGCTCCCTCCATGAGCAGGTCTCATGGATCATAGCTCAGACTCTCTCTGTCCTGTGCAGGCATTGACTCGGGGCCAGAGGGCCAGAGGGGGAGATGTCTGAAGCGCCTCCTTGCTGGTGCCATGGCAGGGAGGGTGGTGGTGGGCAGAGCCCGTCACCAGGAGTCCTGGGAGTGCAGGGGATGGACAGTCTGGTAGCCTCAGGCATGTGTGTTCCTTTCACTGATTCCAGGTGCCCTTGGCCTGGGGACGGGCAACCACGTCCCTGTGGGAGTTACAGGACGCAGGCAGGAATTGCGGGTGAGGGGGCGCAGCTGTGCAGAAGGTGAGGGTGGGGCAAGGTCTCTGGGAGGGGTGGCGGCTCCCCATGGTCTGGGACAGTGGATGGTGGGGGAGGGGTGAGAGGTGACAGTTCTGGCTGGGTTGACAGGAGAGCAAAAACAAATGTCAGGTCAGGTAGCCAAGCCCGTCCTTCCATGGGGGGCGGGGGGGATGCCGGGTCCAGGAGTGTGGGTGGCGCTGGTGCTCAGGGCCGGGTCGGGCCCGGCTGCACCCCGAGCACAGCAGTGGGAGTGATGAGGCTGCGTCCCTGCAGGCGTAGAGCCGGGGCCTGTCGCGAGGTCCCTTGGTGGGTCCTCTGCTTGTTCGACCACTGGGGGCCGAGCTTGCTGTGTCTCAGGCACTGCCGGGCGCCGGAAGGTGGCAGTGAGGGGAGAGCGGCCAGGTGCCTGTCCCGCACTGGGCCTGCGGGAGAGAGAGGACTTTCTCTGCCTCCCAGGGCAGACCCAGGCTCTGCTGTACAGAGGGGAGCCGCCCCTCAGGGGTCTGAGCCCCCAGTGCACTGCACGCCTTGTTCGCTGCCCTTGCATTTTCCCTTGTCTGTAAGCATGTCCGGGGGGCCTGCTGCGCGCACCTGCCCTGTGGAAGTGGTGATCCGCAGTGCAGCGGGCGTGGGCACAGGCCCTGGGTGCGGGGTCCTGCATGCCCAGTGGTGCTGGGCACGTGAGCCGGCTGCGCCCTGGCCCCTCTCGGGAGGGCACTGGAGCCAGGACAGGGCAAACTGGGGCGGGCAGAGGAGTTGAGGGCCTCAGGTGTGGGTGTGTGGACTGGCAGCCGG
This sequence comes from Mormoops blainvillei, assembly GCA_004026545.1. NCBI lineage: Eukaryota > Metazoa > Chordata > Mammalia > Chiroptera > Mormoopidae > Mormoops > Mormoops blainvillei. The sequence continues at coordinate 65,002 of PVJD01004285.1, read as the reverse complement.
ACCAGCGACCCAGGTGGGTTCTTCAGAACCATGCTCAGTCCCCGCCTTCCGGGGTGCCCGTGTGCTCAGGGAGCTGGTCTGCGTGTGTTCACCCTGCGCCAAGCTGCACACCGTGGGGAAGCAGGCCCTGGGCCCTGGGGAAGGGGCCCACTGGGCAAGGGCTGCTAGTTGCACACGGGTGTGGACAGATGGGGGGAGGGCGGAACTGGGGGCTGTCCTCTCTTGTCCTGGAGTCGCGGACCCAGCAGTGCTCACAAGCCTCTCCCCTGTGCCCTGGCCACGCCAGGCGCAGTCCGCTGAGCAGGTTCTGTCAGGACGGGCTTGGGAGCACGGGGGAGGGTCTGTCCTTCGCCCTGACTCCGCAGGTGTGTCTCGGGCGTAGGAGCTGTGTCACAGGATGTCCCGGAGGACACTGGGGGGTGCCCAGTGGGCGCTTTAGGGCCGCAGAGAAGGGCTCTCCCAGCCAGACTCTCCCGAGTCTAGGGTTCCAGCGGGCGCACGCTCTGCTGTCTGGGGGGCTTTGGCAAGCTGGCACTTGGTCAGAATTTGTACGGGTGGCACTGTGCCCTGACACGCTCTGGTGGACCGGCCGGGCTGGGCGGGACCAGGGAGCAGCGGGCCTGCGGTAGCTTTGGGCTGCCCTCCGAGCCTGGTTTTCCACCTGGGCGTACCTTTGTGTCACCTGGGGAGCTTGGGGAATGCTGATGCCCGGGCCTCTGAGGGTGGCCTGGGTCCCTGAGGGTGCCCTGGGCTGGGGACTCAGGCTCCACGTGGGACAGGGCAGGGCACAGACCAGCCAGCGGGGTTGCAGGCCCATGGGCGTGACTTGCTGTGAGTGTGTGGCCCCAGGGGCTCCGTGGCCGGGGGGGGGGGGGGCCCTGACCCAGCTCACCCTGCTTCTAGGACTAGGGACTTCGGTGCTGAAGCCGGGACCAAGGGGAGGTCACCATTCGTCCAGTTTAAAAGGGCATGTAAACAAAGCTGCGCTTGTACTTGTCGACGAGCCCGTGGCAGGACCTGGGGAGCTAAGGACTGTTTTCCCTGGTGCAGTCACCGTTGTCATGAGCGTGGCCCGGTGGCCTGGGGGAGCACTGTCCTCTGTGGGCAAGTGGCGCTGCTGGCGCCGGGGGAGAGGGGAGGGCCTTGCTCTCATCTACAGGTGCGACCCCGCACCCTACCTGGGCTGGGCCCTGGTACTGCCCCCAGCACCACTGGACACTACAGTCCAGCAGACACGGCGGTGACTTTGCCAAGGGGAGCTCTGTGGGAAATGGAGCAGACACAGGTTACACATCGAGCACTGACTGATGCCTGGCAGTAGAATGGTTAAAGTGAGAAGCGACACTGGGCGCCACGTTTCTCCCCCGAGTCCCTGAGCCGGGTGTGCACAGGGACGCATCTGGGGGCGGGCAGGGGCCTGTGCCGCGGGAACGGTTTCAGCTTGAGCCTGCACGTGTGTCGTTCGACGTTCGTGATTAGAGTTTGTGCAGCACGCTAACACAGCAGTCACGCTTCCTGCAGTCCCGTCGTTTAGAGTTTACCACATCCTTGGGTATGTCTCATTTGCATAATTTCTAGTCTTGCTTAATTATCTGAAGGCCTCAACTTGCCCGTGCGTGTTTCCCTGTAGGAATGGGGGCTCAGAAGGGTGTATGGGGCCTCCGTTCCCGGTGTTCCTTGTGACCTAGGTGCCTTTGAGAGTTTCTCTCTGTAAGTTAGGTTGGCATTTGGGGAGTGAGAATTTCTGCCACTTGTTCTGCTCCCTCAGAGCCCTTGGGTGTCACTGCCCATGGTCAGTGTGGGGTGGCCCCCCCGCCCCCCCCCCCGCCACCGGGCTCACCCGCGGTGGCCCGCTGCTCTCGGGGTGGCCCGGCCGCTCCGCACGTCTGCCTGCCGCTCACCTGGGAGGTCGAACCCGGTGCCAAGTGGGCCCGGCTGCGCTGCGTGCTCCGTGAGGTCATGTGACCTTTCCCAGGGCGTTGGCGCGGTCTCTCCCTGCCCACCCCCTGCATCTTCTCCACCTTTGAAACCAAACCCAACCCAGAACTGTGTGCCCGCTAGTGCTTATGCTCCCCGGCTTCGCCCGGGCCTCTTCCTGCCCAGGCACCCGGGCTGCGCCCTCCTTGGGGACAGCGCTCTGAACCGGGGTGCCTGTGAATCGGGGCTGGGATGCCCGCCCTTTTGAGCCTGCGTTCATAGCCCTCAGGAGGCCCGTGTGCCACAGAGAAAACTGTGGCCTGGAGGAGAGGCCCTGCGGCCACTGCCAGGTGTCATGTTGCTCGGTAAGACTGTGGAGGGTGGTGATGTTGGAGCAGGGACTCTGGAGGGGCGGGAGGTGGACGACAGGTGTGTTTGGGCAGTGGCACCAGTCTCGGCCATTCTTTGAAGAGGGTGTTTGGCTCTGTGGGCCTCTCACCATGAGGAGAGATTAGCAGTAAGGGGATGTAGTGTCGCTGGGGTCCTGACTCTCCGAGCTGGGCCACTGAGGGGGGAGCCCGTGGAAAGGCTGCTTCAGCCCCTCGGGCCACAGAGCTGACGGGGGAAGTCAGCCTGAGAGGTGCAGGGCAGATCCGTCCGAAGGGGCCAGGTAGGAAGTATGTTAGGCTTGTGTCTCCTGCCATCTCTGTCACAGCTGGTCAGCTCTGCTCGGGTGGCATGAAGAATTCCCCAGGTAATGACTGCGCACAGCTGTGTTCCTGTAAAACTTTATTTAGAACAGCTGGCTGCGGCCTGTGGGCAGTGGGTTTCCACCGGTGGGCCCTGAGATTTTTACAACACGCAACACCTGACTATTGAGTCAGGGGTTCCGACCTGTTTTCCCTTAAATGATCAAGTAAAAAAGTGACAGTAGCCAACACAAAAGCTCTCTGGTGTGAATGAATTTAAATGATTCCTATTTTTGTCAGATCAGCGGAAAGCATGGTTTTTGGTGGACCCCAGAATTTTAGTGATTAGTCGTGTGTGCCGAGAGATGAGAAAGGTTGCAAACCGCTTCTCTAGAGGGGTGAGTCTCAGCAGACGGGGCCGTGACTTGGGGAAGAGGCCCCGGCTTAGAAAGCACAGCGGCCGGTGGCGGGGGCCGAGGGAGGCTACGGGCCCTGCACAGGGCGGTGGGCTGGGCTGGGCGCACCGGAGGCCGGGGCAGGAGCCGCTGGAGCATTTCTGGGACGGTGTCCTCACATGTCCACAGGGGCTCTGGCCGCACCGGGGAAGGAGGGCGGTGGGGTCTGTCCAACGGCAGACGCCAGTCCTCAGCGTCTGCATCCTGACCGAGTCCAGGGTCTGAGAGACACCTGGAGCCAAGTTGGTGAACATTGCAGTTGCGTGCATGCATGTGCGTGTGCGTGTGACTCCACAGGGCAGGACTGGCTCCCTGGGCACTGTGAACCTAGCCACATGCCCCTGGGCAGGGCAGCCCGCGGGCGAGGGCCCTGAGGCCCTGCGGCTTGGTGTCGCCTTCCATCTGCCCTCAGGGCCTGTGGCCCTGGGCCCTTCACTGCTCTCCCCAGTGGGTTTCCTCTTCTGGGCCCGGGGCTGGCATTGGCCCCGGGCCCCTTGTGACATCTGAGGCGTGGCGTGCTCTGTGTCTGTTGCTGGGGCAGAGCTGTCCCTTCTCTTTAGCTTGTGCCTGTGGCTGTGAGGACAAAGAGAAAGGCTTAAACTTGGGTGACTGTTCTACAAGGGACCACGGGACTTGACGGCCGTGGTCCCCATCTGTCGTCTCTGAGGCCACCTCTGACCTGACGAAAGTGTGCCTCCCTCGGGCCTGGCCAGCCCCTGTAACTCGGTGCTGCTGCGTGGGGCGGGGCTGGGGCCTCAGGGGGAGGGGGATCTGCAAGTCGGAGAGGGCGCAGGTCCTGGGTCGGGGAGGAGGCGCCGTGGCCAGGCCCGGTGCATGAGGCCCTGGGCCGGGCAGGGTCTCTGCGCCGGCCCAACCACGGGCGGGCTCCGCTCTGTGGAACCCCGGCCTTCTCTCGTGTGGCTGGAAGCCAGGGGCTGGGGGCAGCAGCTCCGCCTTTCTCAGGAATGGGGCTCTGGCTGGCTGGTGGCTGGTGTGTGGGTTCCGACAGCTGGACCTCTGTGACGGCGAGTGGGCCCCTTTCCGACTGGCTGCGATTAACTGAGTGTGTGTCAGCGCAGGTGTCCCTGGTGGGCGGAGGGCACTGGCACCTGTGAGCAGACCACAGGGTTGAAAATTATACACGAGCTGGCAGGTTGCTTGGCAATAAGGCATCGGGGACTTAAATATATCCAGTGTGCCTCTGCGCTGACACCTCACCTGTGCAAATTGCACCTTGGGTGACAGCCAGATGTCGTGCTGTGCCGGGTGTGTCAGAATCCTTCCCAACTCAGGCCGTCCGTGTGCGGGGTGGGCAGAGGCTGTGACACAGACACACACCGTTTGTGCGGGGGTCCGCGCGTGAGAGCGGGGACGGCAGACCTTTCCTGCACAGGGCTGGGTGGCAGAGTTTACATTGCTTTAGGGACTCCCACGGCCTGTCTCACAGCCCCTCAGCTCCGCCCCTGGTGTGCATGGCAGCCATACCGGCCGTGTCCCAACAAGGCTTCACTGCCAGAGTGGATGGTGGCCGCACTTGGACCCCTGGAGCCCACGCTTCTGAGAGCGGGGATATGGTCAGGATTCCAGTGACATGTGCGGGGGAGGGAGCTCTCTGGGACGGCACGTGGGAAGGACTGAGCGTAACGGGTGAGTGACCTGGGCTGCAATTGAGTTAGGACTTCTCCTCTGCAAGGACGTGTCATCAGGGAGAGAGGGAAACCACAGGGGAGGACAGCGTTTATAGCAGGGCCCCTGTGCAGACCATGCGACTGGCGTGTGGCTCAGTGAGGAGAGGGAGGGCTCTTGTACAGACGCCTCACAGGCAGGGACCCACAGTGACACCCATTCGAGTTCTGTGACGTGCAGGTAAAGCCACGTTCTAGAGATGCCACTGCCAACCCCGCAGGACGGCTAAAATGGAAAAGCCTGGCAATGCCACGTGCAGGCCAGGAGGTAGGACGGCGGACGCCCCCAGACACTCGCCATGGGAGTGTCGTTGCTTGTGCACGCCGCTCACAGGTGTGGGCTCGATGGGGGGTGGGTCAGGTGCTGCCAGAGGCAGGTGCGGGATGTTTATCGGGAAAGCTACCGGCGGCCGCGCCGGCTGCTGACGGCAGACCAGCTTTCGGACGTGGGAAGATGATGCCACAGTGACAGCCGCCCCGTTCTGTGCCGCCGGATGAGCGAGTCCTTTGGGAGGAGCACTGAGTTTCATTGCGGGCCAGGCAGAAAACACGGGCAGCCGCATGCACGGCCGAGAAGCCCTCTGCGTGGCTCGCGGCCAGGCCTGCACAGGGGAAGGGGCTCGCCCCCGGGCCTGCTGGGGGTGGGTGGGGGGTGCGCGCGCCGCCGGTGCCACAGCATGGCTGCTGTGTGGCCGCTGGCCTACCTTGGTCCGCGCCTCCTTTTTACCTCTCGCCTGCCCCTGTGCCGTTTAAGGCGCAAGCCTTCATTGCTTCGCTCTTCCCAGGGAGACTCCGCGCGCCAGCGTTGACCACACGTGTGCTCTTTGTGTTTTTCCTTGCCCAGGGCTACCTTCCTGCCAATGTCGACCGGAGACCGGCCACCCTCCACAGGAAGCAGAAGGAGTACTTCGCTTTCGTGGAGCACTACTACGGTGCCAGGAATGATGACGCCCACCAGGACACCTACAGACAGGTGCGCGCCCTCCTCTCTCTCCGCACGGCACTCGTGCTCTAACATGGTGGCTCGCGGGTCCCCAGTTGGGCCGCAGGTCTGTGTTTTCTAATAAAGAAATGAACTTGAAAACAAGTCATTGATTTGTAATTCACAGCGTGTCCAGAATCCGCTGTCAGAGCGGCCCTTTGAGGCGTCCGGCTCCCGCCGGCTCTGTAAGCTGGGCGAGTTCCAAGTGGCTGCGCTGCAGGTGAACAGAAACGCGGTTCTCAGTCGGCAGCGCAGTCTTGCGTCTCTGAAATGGACTTCCGCGTTTCCTGACGCGTCTCCAGGTCGAATGTGACCTTTCAGAGACTTGCCTCTACTGAAGGAGCTTAGCTGAGCCTCCCACCCCGATGGGGCCTGTGCCCACTCCCCCTCAGCTTGGTAGTGGTGTGCGAGAAGGTCTGGGGACCGGCTCCCCTCTGCTGGGCCACCCCCCTTCCTGGGACACGATGACTTCCTGGGGAGCGCCCCCCCTCCCCACGGGGTGCGGAGTGAGGTCCACCGCCTGAGCGAGGACGGGGGCGGGCAGGTGGGGCAGGCGCCTGAGGACCCCTCAGCCTCTGGCCTGCTGCCACACAGAGCCTGTTCCCTGGCCCTCACAGGCGCCCCACAGGCCCGGGACACTGCCACCCGGCCACCCTGGGAAACCGACGTGAGACAGACTGCATTGGGGTTTTTCAGGGAAATGTTTGCCTCCTTGCTTTATCTTTGCATCTCACTGGTTGTAAAGAATGGTTGAATTGGTATTGTTTTGAACATGTTCTTGAGGTACTGTTATTTAAGAAAAAGACTCTTCCAAGGGCGGCGCTGGCATCTGTCTGGGAGACCCACCAAGCTGGTTTCTGTTGTGAATTTTGTAAGGGGAGGTTAATTAAGAGTGGGCGTTCCGTCTTTATTCGGCTGCCGAGATAGGTAACAGAAGCTCCGCACCGTTGCGGTTCCCAGGGGACTCTGCGCTCCCGTAACTGAGGGACGCGCCCGTGCCTGTGGGCCCCTGTCAGCCTGCTCGCCTTGTGCGCGGTGAGCCCGCCCCTCGGGGGGGCCCGCTGCTGACCGGCCGTCCCTCCCGGGCGCACTGTCAGTCACGGAAGCGCTGCTGGGTTTGGACCTCGGGCGCCCCCATCTCTCCCTGCTGCCCCCGCACGGTGCTCCACCCGTGAGCCGACCCAGCTGGGTGTCTGCCCCGGCACGGGCAGCCGCCCCTCCCCCACTTCGGAGGACCGTGTCCCCACTCCTCCTTGTCCTCTGTTCATTTGGTTTCTGCATTTGCTCTGTGCTGAAGATGTTCTGTCTAGGGCGCCCGGCGTCGATTGGGGGACGGAGTCTTCAGGCGTGTCCCCCCCGCCCAGGGAGTTCTGCGGACGCTGTGGCCTCCCCTTTCCCAGTCCTGTACGTGAGGGCGGGGGTGGGGTCTGGAGGGGCACACGTGCTGACCGGCCGTCCCTCCTGCTCACACCTTGAGTCACGGCAGAACCGCCGAGTGGCCTGGCCGGACCCTCTCTGGACTCCCTCCTGGTGGTGCAAGTGGCGGCAGCGGTGGCCGTTCGGGAGGCCGCTGCCCAGCCTACTCAGCAGATGCATCTTTGCCGGTTCCTCTGCAGGCGGGGCCGACCCGGGCCTGCTGAGGACAGATGTGTGTCCGCGTGGGCGGGACTGCAGGGGGCAGTGCTCCGAGGGTGGCCCTTGAGGACGCCCTGGTAAAGGGGACGAGATGCGGCGGAGGGTTCTCTGCCTGGGCTCCTGCCTGTGCCCTCCGACCCCTCCCCCGAGCCTGGAATGTTCCCTGCCTTTTCCCCCTCGGCCTGCAGGTGCGCTGGGCCCACGCCGCTCAGGGACAGGCGAGGTGCGCCCTGGCGCTCCTCGTCACCCAGCTTTTCCCCCTTATTCCCCCCACTGCCGCCCAGAAGCCATGTTCCTTGGCCACTCCAGCGTGCTGGCCCCCGGCTCTGTGACAGTCCTCTCGCTGAGCAGTGTCAGGTCGCCCTCCGTGCCACCTGGGCCACTGACTTCCAGGTTCTTCCCTGAGGGGAGAACAGGCAGGCGCCAGTGTGCATGTCACAGCCCCACGTTCCAGAGCTGGGCGCTGCGCGGCTCTCGAGCTGCCGATCGCCGTCCAGTTGGACCTTTCCCTGCGCCCTGCGAGGGAGGCGGCAGCGGCTGCTGGACAAAGACGCTGAGCCCAGGGTGCGCCCAGGGCCTCCGTGCTGGTCTGGCGGAGCGAGAAGACTGTCCCCGGCCACCCGAGGTCGGGGGACCGAGCCTGAATTAGAGTGTGCAGGTGTCCCCTGGGCCCACAGGCTGTTTCCCTGGCAAGGGGGTGGTGACAGCGTGGGCCGGTGTGGGGTGGTTCCGGGGGGCGTGGGGAGCAGATGTGATGCCAGCGCCGACCTGGAAGGTTTGTCGGCTGCTTCCTGACCCCACACGTGTGTTCCTCCGTCATGCGGGGTCTTTATTATGACTTTGTGCCAGGCGGAGGCCGTTAATTGCTTCCTGTGCAGAGCGCCCTGGACTCCCCAAGGACTCGGCGAAGGGGAGAAGAATGACCTGGGCTCCGAGAAGCTGTCACAGCTGCAGACGCGTGCGTGGCGGTGCGCTTGAGCCGCTGCCGTGTCAGAGGCTGGAAATCAGCATGTGCTGGTTGCCGTGGGCCCCGTTCCTGGCCAGCTGTGGGCGGGCCCCGTGCCTGAGCACGGGCTGCTGCTGCGCGTGCGGGGATAGGCTGTGTCTCAGAGAGCGGGCTCAAGAGCCAGCGCTGACTCGCTGTCGTCCCCGAGTGTCACCGTTGTGACTGCAATAATCGAAGTGACGTTCGCTGTCTGTTGCCTCTTTCTCCTCCACCTCCAGATCCACATCGACGTCCCGCGGATGACTCCAGAGGCGCTGATACTTCAGCCCGAGGTGACTGAGGTAAGAGCGGCACCCGGAGGCGCCTGCCGGCGTGATCAGCGCCTGGTGAGGGGGTGGGCGCAGCGGAGGCGCTTCTCCCGCAGCAGGTGTGGGCGCCTGGCAGTGCAGGGCTGGCGCCTGCAGAGGGCACCGATGCGATGTTATGGACGCACAGACGCCCTCGTGGGCCCCCGGCCAGCTTGGCCCCGAGAGCCCTGGCCACCCCGGGCTGCGTGTGCGGCCGCTCTGCGTCCTCACCCTTCCCTCGGCACCCCCCTCCTCCCCTGACTGATGTTCGGGACTCTTCCTGACCCCGCTGACCCTGCCGGATGTCACGTGATACTCGGGAGGCGCTGAGCTGCGCCCTGCCTGCCGGCCCAGCGTCTGCAGCTTCCACTCCCATCCCTGCGTTGCTCTCGGAGAGTCGGCCGGCCTTCCTGGCTGCGTAGTGGCTGCGGTTCCAGTCGCCTCCTTTCCGTGCCCTGTCCCCGTTGGTGGGTGTTTGCGCTGTGTCCGATGTTTTGCTCTGGGGGCCGGGTTGCCTGGAACCTTGGTGGGCATTTGTGCGGGTGCCCACAGACCAGACTTTCTCCGGGTCATTGACAGAGAGGGGAGCTGTTGGCATCGCGGGGGGTGACGTGCCCCCTGGGTGGGAGTACGGATTCAGCTCCTACCTACTGAGGGTCAGAGTCCTGCCGCGTCGCGTCTGTGCCAACCCTTGGTGTGGCCAGCACGGCCCCGCCGCACGTACCCGGTGGGGATTCTCCCTGTGCTCATTTCCGTTCTTCTGATGGCTGATGTGGGCGTGCGCCTCGCCCTGTACCCCTGGACCCCTTCCCGTGGCCGCCTTCTGGGAAATGCCAGGTCCAGTCGTCTTCCTCCTTTCACTGGTTGTCGACCTCCCTGTGTTAGGGACCCTGCGTTTTTATCCGCCCCGTGTGGCAGGCTGCCCCTCCTGTCCTGCGGCTGGTTTCTCCCTGTTCTTGGTGGCCGTTGGTGTCAGAAGCTTTCGTTTTTGCGTGGTTCACTTTGTCCCCCCTCCTGGCGGGCTGTGCTAGGCTCTGCTTAAAAGCCTCGTCCTAAAGACGCACGTTGTAAAGCCGCTCTCTCCCGTGTTCATCTTAAGTGTGAGGCTTTTGCTCTTCATCCCCACCGATTAAATCCCCCGTAGTTGGCAGCTGTGCGGTGGGCGGGGGGCTCAGCTGCTTCCCCCGACCCTCCGCCCAGTGTTACGGAGGGACCCGTCCTGTCCCCCATATTTGCATAGCTCACCCAGGCACAGACCTGGTCTCGGGCTCTCAACTTTGTCCCCCACCCCCCCTTCAAGTGCCCTTCCCCAAGGCCACGCCCTGCTAATTAATCCTGCTTTGTGACAGGTCTGAACTGTCACATGGGGCATTGGCAGCCTGCTCCTTCTGCTCCTTCCTCTTCACAGTGAGGGTGTGGCTGGAGGTCTTTGCTCTGTTTTTCAAGTTTGTCTGATTGATGATTGGAATTGCACGGGATCTGTCAGTCAATTTGGGAGAATTGACATCTCTTTGAAATTTAGTCTTCATTTTCACGAACATGCTAGCTCTCCATTTTAAGGCCACTTTTAATGCCTCTCAGTGAAGTTTTAAAATTTGCTCTGTAAAAGTTCTTGGATATTACATTTCTTCTTAGTTAACCACATATTTTGTTACTATAAATGGTGTCTCTTTGAAATTGAATTTTTTCATGTTTGAAATATTTGTTTTATGTCTTGATTGCTTTAGTAAATGCACTTTTAAACTTTGGCATCTCTTGTCTTTGCAGTGAGCGTGTTAAGGAAATCCAGCTTTATTAAAACAAAAGCACTTAATAGATTGGAGAACACGAGGAGAAAATCGGTTTTCTGCAGAACCAGTCATTTTGAGATAATTCTCTTTGATTGTCCTTTTCAGTAGTTGTGCTGTTTGTATCTGGGAAACAAGAGATAACCTCTCTTTTCACTTATTTTTTTTTTTTTAAGTGGAAAGGAGAGTCTGCCCCAAGCACTTTGGTTCATTTTTATGGTTTTCCCGCCACGTGACACATTCCTGGCAGAGCTGGCTTCTTGGTCTCAGAAGGGAGAGCCGGTGGCCACGGCTGGTGTCCGGGCCTGCCTGTCCGGGGTGGCTGGGGACTGTGACCCCGTTGGTTGGACGTGCCTGTGCCCTGGCGGCAGGTCCCTGTCCTTCGCGATGTCTCCTCTGCTCTCGTGGCCGCTCGGGGCGCTGCAGACCCGTCCAGGCCCTGGCAGTGTAACCGAATGTGGGCCCGTTTCGGGGGCCTCAGGTACTGTTACCGAAACAACGTCCCACCTTCCCCGGGGTCCTTCTGTTCTAGGCTCTGCCCGCTCTCCTTAGAAATTCTGTCTCTCATGCCAGAGTTTGGTGAAAAGGAAAGCGATTATTTATTGAAGTTATGCGGGTTTTGAATAATGGCTAAATGTTGCTGTTCAATCTCAAAATCCCTTGAAAACACCCAGCAACACACGCAGCCCTGCCTCTCCCCGTCTTTGCCCAGGCAGGGTGGCCAGGGGCGGCGTCCTCCAGGAGGAAGAGAACAGGAGCCCGGAACCCGGCTGGGTGGGCCTCTCGCGGTTCCCAGCACCATCCGCTGTGTCGTCGCGATCTCTGGTTCTTAATCCAAAGCCACGTGGCACCTTCTCGTGGCCCCCTAGCAAGTGTCCTCTCTCCCCTCTCCTTCCCGCGTGGTGTTCACATTGGCCCTGCCTGGCGAGGGGAGAACCGACCCCCAGCTCTCCCCCACAGGCTCCCTAGCGCTTCCCCAGTTCCCTCCAGGGTTTGAAGCTGTGCGACCTTCCTGGTTAGGCCTCACATTCTGGGCACTGTTACAGATCCCCCTCTGGGGGGGCCCCGTCTGGACCCTGTTACAGCAGGGCAGCCCACTGCCAGGGCGGACGGGCGTCTGGCGCAGGTGGGCCCTGCAGCCTGCCGAGCGGGTGAGGCATGACTGGGGCACAGCTTCATGGGGGGCACATGCAGTTGTAAGGAGAGGCTTTAGGAGAAATGTGAAAATGTTTGTCTTGTCTCAACCAGTAGGCGAAATCAAGGTATGATTTCTGCGAGTGGAGGCTGGGCCTGGACATGTGGCTCTGACGGCACGCCCATGCTGGTGGCTTCACAGGACTCGGTTTTCATCTCGGGCGTGAGCCGAGGCTGTGAACTGACCGCTCCCCTGCTGGGTGTGCACCTCGCAGCGCAGGCCGGCTGCTCGGCTCTCTGAGTCACGCCTGCATCCCACCAGCAGCGACAGTGGGGCCCGGTGGGGAACGCACGCGCTCCCTGTGGCGGTGTCTCACAGCGGTGGCTCTTGGACTTCTCTCGGACCCTGCCGGCTTGGTACAAGCCTGTGTGCCAACAGGGAGCGCACCAGACGTGTGCTCCGACTCCGGTGGGCTGCGCACTCCTCTCAAGTTGAGGGCTTCCACAACTCGGGAAGGAGGGTTTCTGCCAGAAGCGCCTCTCTCAGTCTGTCCACATGTCCGTCTGTCCATTCAGCAGGGGTGCCAGTGGCTCTGGTGCCTGCTCCCCGCCCCCGCCCCCCGCCCTCCAGTCGGCATATTGAGGCCTGACGGACAGAGTGACGTTCCCTGTTTGGAAGCGCACCATTAGGTTAGTTGTGACCCTGCGTGTAGGGATTTAACCTCTTGAGTCATAGTTTGGAACACTTCTGTCACTGAAGAGTCCCCCAGGCCCCCAGGCTGCCGGTCTCCCGTCCCCACCCTTGCCCCTGCCCACTCCCGGTCTGCTTTCTCTTTAGGACTTTGCCTTCCAAGAACTTCTTATGAGTGCCACCTTAGAGTCGCAGATGTCTGTGAGCTCCTCTTACTGGGGCAGTGGCATCCACACACACCGTCGCGTGTCATTGCTGAGTAGGGCTCTGAGTTTGGGGGACCTACTCACTGTGTCACCCGCCAGCGGCTGACACACATAGGGCTTCTTTCCAGTTCCAGGCCATTACAAAATAAATTTGCTATAAACCGCCACACACGCATTCGATGAAGACATCTGCTTTGTTCTTTCTCTGGTAAGTGCCCAGGCGTGGAGTGGCCGGGTCACGTGCTGTGTGTGTGTTTATATGCTTTCCAGAAACTGCCCAGCCAGCCTCCAAGCGGCCGCGCCAGCTTGCGCCCTGCCCGCGGTGCGGGAGGGCCCGGTCCCCTGGAGCCCTGTCTTCCTGTCTGTGGCTGTTGGCAGGTGTGCACTGGTGTTGTAGGAGTTATGATTTGCATTTCGCTACGAAGGAGCGTCTCTTCACGGGCTGACCTGCCGTGCGCAGATTGCTGGTGAAGTGTTGGTTTCATTGTTTGATTGCCTTGAAACCTTTCGCCTGCCTGTTCCCTGGCCTCTCTCAGACCTTCTGAGTCAGACCCCATGGCGGGGCCTGGAAGCCCCCGTTCTAAGGAAGCTCAGCCAGATGTTGAGGCTTCAGGACTTGAGCTTCACTGCCGACGGGGCGCCGGAGTGAGCAGAGGAGACGGGGCCGGCTGTCATGGCCTCGTGTTCTGCACCCAGAAAGCTGATGTGCGGCCATTGCCAGGGCCCGCACTAGTGCCCCTGCTTGTCCCTCCTCTGCGCAGTAGCGCAGGTCCCTGGAGGCCCTCCCGGTCCCAGCTGTGCCCTGGAGCTGGGACCACCTGGGCGATCCCTGGAGGCCCAGCCTGGGTCCCGATCGTCCCCCTGAGTGCCGTGGGAGCAGACCGCCGCAGTGCGCACCACTCCGGTGGGGCGGCCCCATGTTCGCGGGGGCCGGCTGGGCAGGGGCCCCGCACAGGGGCCGGGAGGACGGGGTCCGGTCCTTGGCTCCCTGTGAACAGTGCTTTCCGCGAACCGCCTCTGCCCGCCGCCCCGTTAACCTTTCTCGCCCCGGGTTTGCCCCGGAGAGCCTTCTTCCGGGGCCCCAGCTGGCGCTCAGGTGGGCTGAGGCCGTGTCAGGACAGCCCCGCCGGGCTTTCCCCGAGAGAAGTCTGCTCGTGGAGGCTTGTGCTTGGGGCGGAGTCAGGAGCCAGCCCAGCCCAGGGGTCTCCTGCCGCTTCGTCAGACCCTTGGTGGCCCGGGAGTCCCGTTCCAAAGGCCTGCCACATGGAGCTCACCGCTCCCGCGTCATGCCCCCCTGGCTGAAGCTGAGTCATCTGTGCCAAATTGCCACTGTCTGGGGCCTTCCTGTGCCCAGGTCATGGGCAGGGCTGTGACGGCTGCATTGCTGCCTTGTGGCTGAGAGGGGCTGCGGTCCAGGAGACAGGGTCCCGCGGGACCCGCCTCCTCGCCTGTCCTCTGGAGGTGTTCACGGTGCGGCCCATGGTGCTGGCTCCGAGAGCCGCGCCCGCCTTCAGTGAGGGGGGCCGTGCCCGGCGCTGGAGCTCCGTCATCAACCACGTGGTGTCTGCATGCGTGGAACACTGAACAGGGATACGTTGTTGAGGGAATTGGGTCTTTGGTCGTGTTTAAATATTCAGTTCTCTCTAGAAGGCTGTTGACTTGAAATGAGAAACGTGTGCGAGTGTAGGTGTGTGAGTGCGCCCGCAGGCAGCAGGCGCCTACTGGGTGCCCACTGCCAACGGCCGCTGTGCGGCGGCGCCGGCCTCGCCGGTTTTCCCTTTGGAACAGCCGGAGGGCGCTGTCCGTGGGCGGGAACTGGCAGGTGTGCCACTGTGTGGCTGTGGGCCCCGGGCCCTCAGTGAACGCTGGGATGGTGGTGCTGGGGGAAGCTAGAATTCACATACACACATGTGGATTGTGTGTGCGCACAGGTATTGTTGGGTGTGCGTGTGCATGTGAACATGCGTGTGTGTCATGTGCACATGTGTGTGCATGTGTGTGTGTGCAGGTGTGCATGGCAGGTGCCGTCTGAGTGGTGGGGTTGGTGACCCTGGGTGAAGCCTCTGTCTGACGGGGACAGAGGCGGGGGTGGGCAGGAGTGACAGTGAAGGGGACGGGGCAGCCACAAGGGAGACGGGAGGCTGAGGGCTGAGGTGCGCCCACATCTCTGGCCCAGCAGCGAGCGGTGGTGGGGCGTGTGTGAAGGGCAGGTGCCTGAGTGGTCCTCTCGGGTGGTGATGACGTTCCCGTGACTCAAAAGCACCTGTTCACAGAGACCTTGGCTCAGGGACACAGAGAGCAGACTGGTGGTTGGCAGGTGTGGGGGATGGGGGTCAAAATGAAGCCAGTAGTTCCTGGGGCTGTGCCGTACAGCAGGGTGGCTGCAGCTGACGATGCTGTGTTGCACGTTTGAAAGCTTGCAAGGAGAGTCAGTGTTAGAACTTATCATTACAAGAAAAACGCATGTAACTGTGTGTGATGCTGGGTGTTGGCCGACTTCGACTTGGAGATCATTCCACAGTGGGTACAGATCTCATGATGTAACGTCAGGTCATTTCACCTCAGTTTAAAGTCTCTTTGCCTAATATCCATGCACTCAGCCCTCATCGACCCTCTCCCCCTCCCCACCCAACGAACCGTCCATTCAGCCACCCACCCACTGATGCATCCATCATCCATCCAGTCACCCCACCCGTGCACCCACCACCCGTCCATGCACCCATCCAGCCATGTATCCACCCACCCCCTACCCATCCTCGGCTGATGCCTCCCTGTGCCCCTCAGGAGCCGCCCACGGGCGGGCTGGGGGCTGCTGCACTCCTGGCCAGGGCCCGGGCAGCCCCGCGCAGGTGCCCCCCAGAGGCTGGGGGTGGGGAGCACGTCGGTGAGAACCGGCATGAGCGCTGGGGCCGAGCCCAGGTCGGTGAGGCGCTGCATGTTGCTTGTGTGTTAGTAAGAAGTCAGGTCGCCGGGATGTTACGGAGAAGCCTAAGCGGCCACCGACACTGTTTGCGTTTTGCTGTTGGCAACGGGCAAGTCGACAGTGCCCATTTTAAGTAAAAGAACGCGTTTGAAAGTCCCTGACGCACCTACTTTTTACTCCAGCACGTGTTCCTTTCCCTTGCAGATTTTTGAACGGATATTGTTCATATGGGCCATACGCCACCCTGCCAGTGGGTACGTCCAGGGGATCAACGACCTGGTCACGCCGTTCTTTGTGGTCTTCATCTGCGAGCACACAGGTAAGGTCACGTTGGGGAGTTCCCCGCACAGACATTAAATGCGTGCGACCGCAGTGGCCTGGCCATGCGCAGTTATCCTGATACTGAAAGTTGCAGGAAGTTTACCGTTTTTAATGATAGCTAGCAATAGAAAGTGGTGGTTTTCTCCATGATGCCAGTGGTAAAAGTCTCTCAAGCCCCGTGCCGAACTCTGGAGGCCGCTGAGGTGCAGTGATCATTATCGACACCCTGTCCTCAGTGGTGTATGAGGGGACATGCGCTACCTGTGGGGGCGACGCCGCTTTCAGTGGTGCGCGGGGGCTCTGGGGTTGGGTCTGCACACAGCGACCGAGGTGCTAGAATGGGAGTGGGATGTTTTGCGTTCAGGGCGAGGCCAGAAGCGTCTTCGATTGTGCTCCTGCTGCAGTTCGTCCCCTCGCTGCCCCGGATGCACTGTGACGCCGCGTTTTCAGGGAACGTTCACCGAGTGCAGGGCGTGGGTTCATGGAGGTCCAGGCGGCGGGGCCGCTGCCGTTTCACGCCTGAGCGCCCGGTTGCTTCCCTGTGTCGCATCAGCGGCTGTCAGGCAGCTTTTCCTGCTTTGGACGTATTTTACGTTTTAAAACGTTCCGATATAGTACACGTGACGGACCCGCGTTTCGCTCCATCTACCGACAGAGAAGCAGTGGGCCGGGCTCTCCCCCTTGCTTGTAGCGGTTTCGTTGGCAGCCGACTTGACCTGGCCTTCCGTGAGCCCGCTGTCGCGGCGTTTGTCATCAGCGTCAGTGTGTCCACAGGGCTTCAGCCTTCTGTGCGCCCGGTCCCCGTCCCTGCAGGCTGGGGAGACTGGGCTTCCTCCGGGACGGGCTCTCCTCAGACGGCGAGCACACGTCGGTTTACTGTGTTTTACTGCGACCCCTGCCTCACCTGGTTTCCACTTATGAAGTCACAAGAGGGCTTTTCCTCGCTAAGCAACTCAGGAGACCCTGTGACTCACCCCCCAGCCTCCCTGAGTCCATGAGGCCACGGCGAGAAGCTTGGCCGCCTGCCTGCTCCCCGCTCTGACGGCTAATGGAAAGGCTCTAACGACCCCAGAGCAGCAGGCCCTCTGTCAGCAGACTTCAGAGTCCTTAATTGAAAGGAGTTCAGCTGACACGTGATTAGAGAATTGATGGTCCGTGTTAAATAGACCATTTAATTAATGTGGTAAATACATTTGTTAGCCACTTCGCCACTGTCCTGCCCGGCACGACCCAGGTGGTC
The DNA here is from genome assembly GCA_004026545.1 of Mormoops blainvillei. Taxonomy (NCBI): domain Eukaryota; kingdom Metazoa; phylum Chordata; class Mammalia; order Chiroptera; family Mormoopidae; genus Mormoops; species Mormoops blainvillei. The sequence continues at coordinate 48,044 of PVJD01004285.1, read as the reverse complement.
CTGAGCACGGACGCCTGGATTAGCGGAGGGGCGGGAACGTGGTGGTGACTGTTTTGGAGGAAGCCCAGCCAGAGAAAACAGAACTCAACAGGGACCTGGAGCTCAGACCGAGGGAGGCGCTGGAGGGTGCAGCCAGGAACCGGGGCTGGACGGGCTTGTCCCGGGAGGGCCAGGGCTGGCGCCCCATCCTGCATCGCCAGCGTTTCAGGGTCCATGAGCTTTGACTGTCTTTGGCTCCGGCCCTGACACCAGCGGTCCTGCCTGAGGGGAGGGCTGTCTTTGGGGAGCAGCCTAGACGCATCGGTAGTCCGGGCCGATGCCACTGCTGACCCGGCGCAGACCAGGCTCCGCCCTCCCATCTGGCCTGCGTGGGCCTGGAACGGGCAGAGCAGCTCCCGCATCCTGGCTGCGACCACCTGCGAGAGTGTCCACAAGGAACCCGGAGCCTCAGGAGGCGTGGCTTTTGACACTGAGATCACCGCACGCCTTGTGTCTCAGCCTTGGCTTTCCTGCCCGTGGACCGACCGGCTGTGCCCCTCCTTCGGGCCATGTTCTGGGTGTGGGAAGAGGGAGGCGTGAAGGGCACAGGGCCGGGGTCAAAAGGCATGTCTGCTGAGGGTGCTTCTCATACATCTTCCCCACTGGCCTTCACGGACATCACCCCCCCACCCTCCGCCCCCTGCCCAGGCTGCAAGGGGGTGTGAAAGAGCCCGACTTCCAGCGTTCTCCTCCTGGAACAGAAGACACAGGGCGGGGGCACGCATGCCCGAGGGGAGTGGTGCAGGGTCATGGGAAGGAAATGGGGAAGGAGGGGTTTTAGAGGCAAGATAAGGGGCCATGCCCTGGCTGGCGCGACTCAGTGGATTGAGTGCCGGACTGTGAAGCAAAGGGTTACTGGTTCAATTCCCAGTCAGGGCACATGCCTGGGTAGTGGGCCAGGTGCCTGGTGTGAGGCACATGAAAGGCAACCACAAATTGATGTTTCTCTCCCTCTCTTTCTCCCTCCCTTCTCTTCTCTAAAAATAAATAAATAAAATCTTGAAAAAAAGAAAAGAAAGGGGTCACAGCAATCAAGTATGGGGGCAGTTTCAAGGACGGAGCGGTTAGTGGTGTCCAGTGCCACAGACATGCGACCTGGAAACTGCCAGTTGTTGTGACCTGCCGAAAACCGGCGGGAGGGTGGCAGCCAGTCCGCTGGGACGCACGCTGATGTGCCTCTGGAGGGAAGGGCGGCCGGCGGGGGCTGGGCCCCAGACGGTGGATGGCACGGCCCCGGAACCGCAGAACTTAACCTTTGGATAGAGGTGTAGTTGTCGTGCACGTTATGTTAGTGTCAGACGCACGAGAATGACTTGAAATATGTGTGTACTGCAAAATGCGCTCCACAATAAGCCTAGTTAACATCTGTTACCATCGATAGTAAAAAATTTTTCCTGTGATGAGAACTTTTAAGAGCTACTCTTAGCAGCTTTCAAACCTGCAGTGCGGTGTCATTAACTCTGGTCACCACCTGTGCACCGCATCCCCGTGACTTAGGCTTTTCGTGACTGATGCTTGTCCCTTTTGACCCCTTCGCCGCTTTACCCACCCTCACAACGGGCACGAACTTCGTGTCGTGGCAGGTTCATGCTTGGAGTGAGCAGGGAGGAGAAGGCAGCCCACGTGCTGCCCCGGCTTTAGGGCCGTCAGTGCCCTGCCACCCTTGTTTTCTCTACCTTTGCAGCCCCCCAAGCTCCACCGGAAGCTGTCGCTACTTACGGAGTAGCCGAGTTCAGATGATGATTTACACACACTAAGACTCACCTGCTCTGAGCGAAAACCATTGGGTTTCAGGATATTCACAGCAGCGCAGGCACCAGCACACCGTAACCGGAGGACTCACACTCCCTCTCGGGGCCTGCCCCCACCCCAGCCCTGGGTACCCATGAGCCCCTCTGTCTGCAGCTGCCGCCGGGCGCCCACGCAAACGGAGCCACGCAGCGTGGCCTCCAAGGCCCGCCCGCACTGTGGCCTGTCCAGTGCTTCAGCCCTTCATGGCCAGACGGCAGCTCGCGGCGTGGACAGACCACGTGTCCTGTGTCCGTTTATCTGTGGGTGGGTGGCCAGGCCCTTTCTGCTTGTCGGTTGTGACATGCGACCCTGCTGTGAGCCTTCATGTACAAGTTTCCACGTGGACGTGTTTTCACTGCTCTTGGGCGTGTACCCGGCAGTGCAATTGCTAGGTCATAGGGCAGCTCCCAGGTTAGCAGTTTGGGGACAGCCCGACGGTTGTCCAGCGTCTGTTGGCTGCCCCCTGTGACATCCCCCCCCGAGCAGTGCATGGATAAGTTCCAGCTTATCCGTGTCCTCCCATCCCTGTTACTGCTTTTTACTTTTAAAAATGAGGTGAGGTTCACAGATGTCCTCCCAGACTTTGAGAACTGAGAGTCCGATGGGTGTGGTTCCTCTTTCCTCCCCCGTGCCCCTGGGGGGTACCGGCCCCTTGAGGCTGGGGCCGCGGGCCCCCTGTGCATCGTGCTTCACATGGAGGAGCACGGTTGAATCGGGTCCCCGCGGAAGGCCCCTGGGTCTGTTGTACAGCGAGACCACGTGGCTTTTCGGGACTTTCCCTGGAAACACTTGGTGAGGACAGAGGAGCAGGAAGGCACGGACCTGAGAAGGGGGGGTTGGGCAGAAGGGCCTGACAGAGCCACCCGCTGCTGGGAGGACAGCAATGTCTCTGTCTCGGCTCCAGGCGCTGCCCTCTCTTTAAGGCCCTCTCTTCCACGTCCTGCTCTCCAGCCCGCACTTGCCCTTCTCACGGGAGGGGCTGCTAGTCGGCTTGGTGGGCGCCTGGCCCGCCACCTGGGCTCCGCTGTGGTCCACTGGTCAGGTCGGGTGTCTGTGTGGTGAGGTGAGCCCTTCCCTGTGCCTCCTGCCCATGCCCCAGCCCCCGGGCCCACAGAGCCTCTTCTCCGGGCTGTGGGTTAGAAAGCACAATCAGTTCCAGCTTCTTCTTCAGGCTCCGCTGAGCACATGGGCCCCAGCTCCCGGACCTGGGCTGGGAGGAAGGAGGCCTCATCCCGCCCGTAGCCCGCGCTGTGTCTTCCAACCTGTCCTCCACCCTGGGCCGCAGCTCCTGCCTGTGTGCAGCCCACGCAGGCGGGCGCTGGGACGGGCGGGCGCTGGGACAGGCGGGCCCGCGCCCCACGCCTGGGACTGGCTGCCGTGCAGTCTCCCCTCGGAGCCTTTTCCCCGGAAGTGGGCTCACCTGGCCCGGAGCACAGCACACACACAACTGGCGCTCTGTTCCCGTCTAACTTGGCGACACAGCTTTTCCCTGTGTTGTTAAGAATAGCTCGTGAGGTCATTTCTACTTCCTGCACAGAGCTTCTGTTGACACAATGTAGCATAATTCATGAAGCCATTCCGCCGTTATTGGGTTTTTTTAGGTTTCTTCCCGCCAGGCATGGTGTGATTTTTAGGTAAAGCCAGTATTTTTCAAGCAAGGACTCTCATTTTCCTTTTAACAGTGTTCACTTTGATTTAGAGTTAAGAACCATTACTCCATCCTCTTGAATCGCACAATTTAAGCAGAGAATTATATTTTAGTTTTACCATATATTTTCTCCACAGTGAAAAACAAAGGAGCACCTCCCCCCTCTTTATCCTCATTTAAATTCAGACTTGATTCCAAGGGGCACTTTGGACCACAGCTCAGGAGGGCTGGATATGGGTGGGGCTGCAGGGAGGCGTGTCTGTGACACCCGGTGAGGTGAGGGGTCTTTTACAGTCGATTCTCGTTATCAGCCGGTGTGAGCCCTGGTTGATTTGATTTTATGTCATTTTCCCTTAAAATTTCTCTTGAAGGCCAGCGTGGAAAGGGGCGGAAATAAACAGTGCCTTTACTTACGGACGTGACTGTCCGCTTGTATATTCCTGTTTGTAAATCAGAATCTCAAAAGTATGGGTGTTTTTAACTACGACAGTTTTGCCCAGAGAAGAGCTGGGGCTGGTTCCTCAGCGATCAGTTACAGTGAGAAAGGCTGTCCCAACGTTACTTGTTTGCATGGAAGCTTTACCTCTTTGCATGTGACTTCGCCCGGTGTCACTCGGACCAGGGCTCTGCCAAGTGTATCCGCTGCATGCCTTCCTTGAGGGGCCCTCCCCTCGGGCACCGGGAGTCCCCAGTTAATCGCGGAGACGCTGATGGCAGAAACCAGAGCACTGAGCACAGCGGCTCTGGCCTCACGCGGGGAAGTGGGTGGGGGCTAAGGCACGCTCGCGGGTCGGCACCGGAGACGGGCCGCTGGTGGCAGCCCTGAAATGACAGTGAGGGTGCCTGGTCCTTGCACAGCCCATGACTCAGAGGTGGTCACACTGTCTGTTAAAAAACATTTTGATGACGATCAAAGTAATGGATTCATTGCTGAAAAATAAGAGAACCCCATGCCATGCAGCCCCTCAACCAGAGCTGCTGCGGGGGCGATCTGCCGAGGTCCCTGGCCTTTGCTGGGGCTCCGTTCCTCGCGGCAGCGCTCACGTTACGCAACCAATTTTTACTGCTGCCTTCTTTTTTTGAAGTAACTAAGCATTTTCCAAAGTCATTAAACATTGTTGAAAATATCTTGTTAAAGAGTAGCGACACATGATTTCCAATAAGAGCTAGGAAAACTAGACAGAAGATCAACAAGGAACCGGAAGGGAGACTGAGCAGAGTGGACACCAGCTGGGCCTGCCGGCCGGCTACAGAACACCACACCGTGCGGTGGCCCACCCACACCCCTCGCACACACACATGGACCAGCCTGTGAAGCAGGCCCGTGCGCATTGGGAAGGGCAGAAGGCATGCGAAGTGTGCTTTCTGATGCGGGGCTGCTGAGTTAGATGTCAGGGACAGGAGGAAAGTCTAAGGAATTGACACGTGGTGGGAATGGCAGACCACAGCCTTAGCAAGCACTGTGTCAGCGAGGAAGGTTGAAGGAGAATTAGGAATTACTTTGGAATAAATGAAAACGGACACACAACAACCCCAACTCCTGGAATGCAGCTAGAGCAGCACCGCAGGGGAGACTGATGGTTGTAAACGCCTGTGTTAGAAAGAGCATCTCAGACCGTTAATGTGTCAATGTCAGAAACTAGGAGAAGAGCAAACTAAAGCCAAAATGGACAGAAGGAAGGAATAAAGACTAGAACAGAAACGAAGGGCACAGGGAAGAAAAAACAACAACAGCGAAAGCCCACAGAACCAAAGCCGTGTCTTCAAAAACATCGACAGAATTGACAAGCCTTTAGCTAAACTGACCCAGAAACAAAAGGACACTCGAATTACTGAAATCAGGAGTGATTCTAGAAACGAGCGGTGTTAAGGGAATGCTGCGAACCGCTTGCCAGATTAGACAGTGTAGCTGGAATGCACATGTGCCCAGGAGCCACGTCACCTGTGGTGGTGACCTTGGCGTTCTCTTAGAAAGACTGCCGTGCCCGCCTGTGCACAGCCATGCAGGCGGGTCTTCGACGCGGCTTCTCTTTGAGGAAAGCAGGTTGCCCTGCACAGTGGGGGTGGGCCTCACCAAATCAGCTGACGGCCGTAAGAGCAAAGACCGGGGTTTCTTGAAGAAATTCTCCTGAAGACACAGAAACCCCGCCTGAGTTGCCACTTTGTTGGCCGGACCACGCATTTCACACTCGCCAGTCCCCATAATTGGGTGAGCCTGTCCCATGCAATGAATCTCTCTCTCAGTGTGTGTGTGTGTCTCAGTACCCCTGCCCCTCTGAGTGTCTGTGTGGATGTATCGAAAAGTGATGTGTACAAGAGATGGAGTTACTGATCCATGCTCGGAACGCAAGGTTGGTTTAATACGTGAAGATCCAGGAGCGTTATACGCTGTATCGTTAGGAAAGGAAAGGACAAAACCCACATGATCATCTCAATTGATGCAGAAAGAGCATCTGAAAAAACCTAGCACCGTTTCATGATGAAAACTCAACACACTAGGCATAGAAGAAGTTCCCCCCTAATAAGGGACATCCATGAAAACTCACAGCTGGCACCACACTTCATGGGACACCTGAAGCTCCCCCTGAGATCTGGAGTGAGACCCGTGTCTGCACTCTGACCCCGTCCCACACTGGACAGTTCTCGCGGGGCGGCCAGCAGGAAGGCAGCGAAGGCGCCCAGAGTGGAAACGGAGGAGTAGAGCTGCCTGTGTTTGCAGCTGACATGGCCTCATACACAGAAAGGCCGAGGGGCCCCCCGAAAAGCCTCGGGAGCCAGTGAACAAGCTCAGCCAGGTCGCAGCGCGCGAGGGCCAGACACAGGAATCAGTTGCATTTCTGTGCCCTTGCGGCGTGCGGGCCAAAAGGGAAATTACAAGCACGATTCCATTTACAGTGGCATCAGAATGAATAAAATAGGTGCAGATTCAGCAAAAAATTGTAAGATTTGTATTCTGAAAACCACAAAGCGTTGTTGAAATATATTAAAGAGGATCTAAATAAGGAGCGACCCCCCATGTTCGTGGGTTGGCAGACGTAGCGGCATGTTGATGGCTGTCTTCCCCAAACTGGTCTGAAGGCTCACCCAGCCCTTTCAGCAGAAGTTGACAAATCTGTCTTTAAACACACATGGAAATTCATGGGGTCCGGACTAAATAAACTTGAACCGAGCAGAACTGGGAGGCCTACACTTCTTGACCTCACAACCTGCTGCACAACTACCACCGTGGAGAAAGTGCCATTCCAGCAAACGGGTGGCCGTGCCACCCAGTGGAACAGAATCGAGAGTCTGGAAACAAACCTTTTATTCACGGTGAGCTGAGCTCTGGCCAGGGTGCCTTGACCGTTTGATGGGGAGATGGCTTTTTTCAGCAAATGTGCTGAATAACTAGCTATCAACATGCAAAACAATAAAGTTCCATCAGGTGAAATATAAGAGCTAAACTGTAAAAACTCTTATAAGAAAACATAGAAATATTTTGATCCACGCATTTACTGTTGGGCACTTAGGTTGCTTCCAGTTCTTGGCTGTTGTAAACGGCGCTGCTGTGCACACTGGGTGCACAGGTGCTTTCAAATTGGTGTTTCCCGATCCTTAGGGTGTCATCCCAGCAGTGGGATCGCTGGGTCAAAAGGCAGCTCCATTTTTAGTTTTCTGAGGAAATTCCCTACTGTTCTCCACAGGGGCTGCCCCGGCCTGCGTTCCCACCGGGAGTGCACTGGGGTTCCCCTTTCTCCGCAACCTCGCCAGCACTTGTTTTTGGTTGATTTGGTTATGATGGCCGTTCTGTCTGGCGTGAAGTGTTATCTCACTGTGTTTTTAATTTGCATCTCTCTGATGGCTAGCGATGCTGAGCATCCTTTCATATGTGGTACATTTACACAATGGAATACCATGCAGCGGAAAGGAAGAAGGAGTTCCTACCATTCGCGACAGCATGGATGGACCTGGAGAGCATTATGCTGAGTGAAATAAGCCAGGCAGTGAAAACAGATACCATATGATCTCACCTGTAAGTGGAGACTAATCAACAGAAGAAACTAGCAAGTAAAATGTAGCCAGAGACATTGAAGTGAAGCACAAACTGACAGTGAACTGAGGAGGGGGCGATGGGAAGAAGGGGGGAAACGGGAAGGGTGGTCTAGGAGCCAAGGGTGGGGTGGGATCGAGGGTGGGGCATGGGGGGAGTAGTGGGGGGAAATGGACAAAACTGTACTTGAACAACAATAAAAAAAAAATGAAATTGAAAAAAAAGAAAAGAAAACATAGGAGTAAATCATAACGACCTTGGATTAGGTCATGGTTTCTTAGCTATGACACCAAAACCAAAAGCGACAAGAGGAGGAATAGGCGAATCAGACCACGTTGAAATGAAAACCTTGTGCCGTGAGCGACACTCTCAAGAGCGCAGCGCGCCCGCCGAGCGGGAGAAGCACGGGCAAATCGCGCGCCCGGCAGCCAGCCGCACCTGATGACGAGGAGCTCCCACAGCTCAGACAGCCTAGTCTCCGCGCTTTGCTGCGCGCAATGCGTGCCTCTTTGCCTGCGTTTTTGAGGGGGGAGTAAGGGTGCGCATCATGCGCAGGTATAACGATTTTACACCATGGGCATAGTAACGGGTATAATCTGTGTACAGTGCGCACAGAGTGCGGGTGCCCGTTACACATGGGAGCGCATTATACACGGCAAAATACCGTAAAAACGGGCAAAGTATTTGAACCGACGTTTCTTTAAAGAACATATTCACATGGCCCACAAGCACGTGAAAAGATGCTCGATGTCGCAAATCAATAGGGGATGCCAGTTGAAACCACAACGAGACAGCACCTCACAGACAGTGGGGGTTGGGGGCAGAGAGGGACAGTGGTAACAGTTGCTGGCAGGGACACGGGACTGGAAGTCACACACGTTGTGGGTGGGTGGACTGGTGTGGCAGCCTTGGCAGGCAGGCTGGTGTTGTATCATGGCACCCAGGGAGAGCGCGCACAGGGTGCTGCTGAGGACAGCCCGCCAAGGGCAGGCGTGCCCTGTGTCCCTCCGCCGGTGGGTGTGTCCCGAAGGGCGATGGCCAGGATACAGGACAGTGTTCTGTTGTCAGCGGGAAGTGAGGAAGGGAGGCCGGATCCACACTCTGCCACGATGAACCTTGCACGATCATGCCAAGTAAAGAAGCAGTCACCAAAGGCTACCTAGGCTACGATTCCATCGACAGGAAAAGTCTAGAACAGCAAATCTGTGGAACATAGGTCAGTGGTTGCCTGCAACTTGGGGACAGGATGGGAGGGGACAAAACATTCTAAATTAGGTTGTGGAGCTTGTTGCACAACTTAGGGAATATGCTAGAAGCCACTGGAAATGGCTGCGTCGCGTGATAGGCGAATTACGTCTCAGTAAAGCTGTTTACAAACAAAGCAGGGCCCTGTCTTAGTTCGGCTGGGCTGCAATGACAAACACCACAGACGGGGACAGCTTGCGAGGGCAGAAATTTGTCCCTCGCTGTGCTGGAGGCAGGGAACCTCAAGGACCCAGCTGGCACGCGCCGGTGCGGGCTTCCCGGGCATGGCCGGCATCTTCCTGCCCTGCCCTCACGCGGTGGCAGGGGCTCCGCGGGCTCTCTTACAGAGACCTAAGCACCTCTCCCCGGGGCTCCACGCTCCTGACGTAAGAACCTCCAGGACCACGCCTCCTAGTGCCGTCATCTTGGGGGTCAGAATTTCAGTGCGAACTTGGGGGGCCGTACACGCAGGCTGCGGCAGGCCCGTTCCCTCCACTGTGGGGACTGCGCTTGCCCGGCAGCTTCCCGTTGAGCGTCGGTGTGGTGTCCGTGTCCTCGCTGCCCCTGCCAGCATGTGCAGTGGCTCTGCGGGCAGGGCCTCGATTGCATTCCGGCTTCCGTCTTAGAAGAGGCATCACTGCAGGTGTCGGTGGCATCCGCGCGGCTCAGTGCCAGGGAGGTGTGGGGACGTTGGCTCTGCCGCCACCTGAGAGTGTCCTCTTGCCCGGTCTTCATGTGTCCTGCATTGTCACCAGGCCCTTGCCTGGAACAGGACCTCCGTCTGTGTGCCTGTGCTGGCGTGCACTTCATCCGTCTGCAGGCCCTGCAGCCATGGCACGGGGCTGTTCCGGGGAGTCAGAGTGCGATGCTGGGCGCTGGCGCGGCGAAGCCGGCGGAGCGGCAGGAGCGACTCGCGCTCTCTGCAGCCCTGACTTGGGGGCTTTCGACCTGCAGGCACCTTTCACGGGGGCCTAATTAGGAGCTCAGACAGATGGGTGTGCACATGTGCGTGCATGCATGTGTGTGCCTGTGTGCACATGTGCACGCAGTGAGGCGGCAGTGGGACCAGTGCCTGGCTGTGGCAGTCCTTGTGCTCGGCCTGTGCCGGTGTGGCAGAAGCCAGTGTGTGACCCCCAGGTCCCTGTCTGTGACCGACAGCACTCCCCGTCGCGTGCTCCCACCCCCAAGTGTGTGCCACTCGTCCGGAAGCCCCGGGAGCAAAGGTCCTGCAGAGAAGGGTGCTGGCCTGTGCGAGAAGCAGCGAGCGCCCCTGGACCGAAAGGAGACCAGTCCTCTCTGGCCTCGGGGCCCAATTCTGGTTCCAGCAGCACGATCCTCGTGCCTTTGTCACCTGGCGCCCCTGTCAACCTACGGGGTGTTGCTCTGTAGGAGCTGATGCTGCCGGTGAAGTTGCTTCTAAGACAGCGGGTGGCAGACAGGGCTTGCGCCGCCTCCCCAAAGGCAGGGCGGGTCTGGAGCACAGGGCCCGTCGGATGGGCCACTCATGCTGCAGGGCTGGAGCGTGTGCCCTTGCAGGTAGCCAGCTGGCTTTTCAGTTTAAAAACTGGTGTTGTGAGCGGACCACGGGGAAAACGTGGTGCGGATGGCAGTGCCTTTGCCCTCCTCCTGCTCCTCCCGAGGCCAGTGGGCCTGGAGCTGCCCCTTGCAGCAGGAATTCCCTCGCGCTGCGTCCGGCACCCGGCCGCTGGGAAGATGCGGCTTGGTGAGGAACCTGGTCAAGGTCATGGGCATGGGGCTGTCCTGCAGGTGGGACCCCGGCTCGTATACTGTCCCTGTTAAATACCAGCCGCGGAGCCCCCTTTGTGTGTGGCCCTTCGGTTTAACCTTGCTTTGAGGCCCTTTTCCTTCCTTTACGAAGACGTCCTCCCAACTCCCGGAGGCCCCAAGTTCACCGCTGCCATCTGGTTTCGTGGGGAGTTTCGGGGACTCTTCGCATGTAGCTGGACACGGCGACTCCGGCCCGTCCGCCCTTTTGGCTGCTTAGCTAAGCCGTTAGCGCCAGACCCCTGCGGTTTTGCTTCCATAGTAAGACCGAGTAAGTGTTCAAGGATTCAGAATACATGAGTGCGTAAGAGGCTTTTGGGCCCAGGAGGTGCCCATGCGGCCCTCTGCGTGTGACAGCACCCAGCAACAGGAGGGGGTGTCCCGGGCCGCAGCAGCTGCTCCGCGGGAAACGCGCCTCCTCTGCACGGCGCTCGCCAGCCCTGCGCCGGGTGCTGCCCGGAGACCGTGCTTCCCGTTGCTTGGCTGGTCGGAATAGAGCCGTCTCGAACACCGGAAAGGAAAATCAATTTAATTACTCCAGGCACTTTTCTTTGGGGCGGGGCGGGGGTGAGTTATGAGGGAAGAATGAAGCATCTGTCGTGGGTGAGTTTATCTCAGGGCTGACGCTGAGAGGAATCGATTGCGTTCCGAAGGCTAGGTGTCGGGTGGCGCAAGCCAAGGGGGCACGCTGGGGTGCAGCTGCCCTGGCCGGCCGCAGGGCCCGGTGCACGGGTCTGGTGGCAGTGGGGACATGGCGTTGACCGGGGGCCAAAGGACAGACGATGTCATGGGCATCAGAGCAGAAAACTCTGACAGGAGAGAACGAGCTGTAATTACTGTAATGGCGGGGGCGGCGGGGGGGGGGCAGACACGTGTCCCTGGGGGGAGCTTCCCGCCCCGCTGGGCTCAGCTCCCGTCTCTCTGTCCAGCTTCATGTCCTGGTTTTCTTCACATGCCGACCCCGCCCCTGGTGGGTGCGGCTCCCCTCCCCTCCCCTCTTTCTGTCTCTTGTTGTGTCTGCGCCTGAGGCTCTCAGATCTGTCTACTCCAGGCTTGGAGGCGGGGGCGCTGGGGCTGCGGCCCAGGAGTGTGGCCTGAGGTGCGACAGCAGCCCGGCCTGCGCGTCCTCAGCCAGGCCAGCAGCTCGGCTGCTCTTGCTGGTGACTCGGCTGCTCCTGCTCTGTGGGCAGCGTTAGCTCTCCCCTCTCAGGAGAGATGCAGAAGAATTACCAAGGCCTCTGGATCTGCTCTCACCTGACACACCTCCCTCTGACGGCAGCGGGAGAGCGGGAGGTGCTCTTGGCGCCCTGGTCAGGAGGTGCTCGGCCACGCGGGTTGTCTGGGAGACAGGCCTGTGGAGGGTGCCGGGGTGAAGGGCTGGAGTGTCAGAGATGGACAGGAGGGAGGGACACACCAAGCCGAGGAGACAGCACACTGCGTGTCCTCGCAGAATGTTTTAGGTGAGAGAGGAACGGGACCTCAAAGCTCTTTCAGCAGGGAGGTTTCACTTATATGTCGGCTCTTACAGGGACAGGTAAGGTGACAGCTGTATGTCTGCCTTCCTTTTGGTTAGTTCGGTTCCGGAGCAAGTCTTAGACGGGCCAGGAGCAGGTGTTTCCAAGGAGCCCTGGAGGACCTGCCGCCTAGCGGCGTCGCTGTGTGTAATCGGGGCTCTGCTCGATGGTCCCATGTCGCGGGCCCCCGCGGGGCGGCTGTCCGCCCCACCTGGACGCATGCGCTGCGAGCGCCTGCCTGCCTGCCCACCCGCCCGCGCGACTGCGGCAGAGCCCGGCCCGGAGCCGCTGATGCAGGCGGCACGGAGGGCGTCTCCCCGCCACTGCCGTCCCGGGGCAGAAGCTGCGCCTCCTTGGGACAAGGAATGGGCGTTTGCAGGGGGCCCGCCCCTGCTGCGGGGAGGCCCCGCGGGACAGGCAGAGGCCGCCTTTCGCCGGCGAAGCAGCTTCGTCTCCCTCCTGATGCCCCTGACCCAAGGCTGGCAGACGTGGGCCGCGGCGGCGGCGTCGCAGCCTTCCTGGCCGCACGCGGACTCCGCCCTGTGCCGGGCCGGCGCGGGCACGCGCACGCAGGGCTGTCATCTCGGCTGGGGTGGGGGACGCAGCGTCAGGCCCCTCTCACCCAGAGCAGAGAGGAGACGCCTCTTCGTACCGCGCGCCTTCCCAGCCAGAGTCCGTCACCTCACCTGCGGTCCTGAGCGAGGGGCTGGCCATGAGGCGGCCCCCGAGCCTGGCCCGCCGAGGGCCCGAGAAGCGACGTCCACGAGGTGATGGCCCGGGTCATGTGGGACATGGGAGCCTTTGGGAGGGCGCCGGGGTTTAATCTGAAGAGAGGGGGTCGAAGAGGGCCCCGGGGGCCTCGTGGTGACGCGCTGCGTGGGGACCACCCTGAGCGCAGGGTGAGGAGGAGTTGGGGGCGGGGACCTTAGTCAGGTGGTCAGACCCCGGAGCCGGTCCCGGTCCCGGCGGGCGCGCTGGTCGGGGCGCGCCGGCCGCGGGGCTTGACCGGCTAGGAGCAGACCCCGGAGGGCTTGTGGCTGCACTGGACGCAGGCGAGGGGACGACTGGCCGCGGAGACCCGAGCTTCGCCCTCGCCGACAGGAAGGCTGGAGCTGCCGCCGCCCGAGAAGGCGGGGCAGGGTCGGGGGCCCGTCGCTGGAGGGCCGGCAGGGGCTCGGGCTCGGGCTCGGGCTCGGGCTCGGGCTCGGGCTCGGGCTCGGATGGCGGCCTGTGCGATGCCCTGCCCACGCCGCCTCCTGCCGGGGGCGGTTGGGGGAGGCCCTTCCCCGGGTCCTCGTGTCCCTGTGAAAGGCAGGACCGTGCCCAGGGCGGGTGGCCGGGGAGGCGTCGTGGCCCATTGGCTCCCACGCTCCTGCGCGGGGTCTGAGCTCCTGCCGCTCAGTTCCGGTGCGGGCTCGGCGACGGGCGGCGGGCAGTTCTGAGGACCCAGGAGACAAGGGAGTGGCCGCTCTCGTCCACCGCGGCAGCCCCCACAGACGCGCGCGCACGGCGGGTGGGGTAGGTGCGATGCCCACGAGGCAGCGGGGCGTGCCCGCCGGCATCCACGCGCCTTCCCAGCGCGGGGCCTGAGAAAGCGGCCCGCGCGGGAGGCCCCGCTGCCCTGGCTCGGGCCCACGTGGGCGTGCTCCGCCCTGCCGCTCTTTCTGGACGCACGCCCGGGGGGCGCGGCTGTCGTGAGGTGCTTGCGAGGCCGCACGCGTGGTTGTGGGGCCGAGGGGCCTGGGAGCTTCCCGGCTGTCATCTCTGCCGTGCGCGCCGGGCCTGCCCGCGGACTCGCCGCCTGCGAAGCGGAGACCGCACCGCAGCCTTTATTCTCGCTGGGAGGCCGCGCGCGTGCCCGTGCAGTGCTTGGTGTCTTGGAGGCAAAGCTGCGCCGTGCACGCGCGCTGGTGTTGCCGCTCTAGCGCTCTTTCTGTTTAAGTCGTCGCTTCCGCAGGGAGAACACACCGCTCTGCCAGCCAAACACGAAGCCACTCCAGGAGAACGTTCTGAAGTGACAGCGTTTGCGGGGGCGGGCTGGGGGGCAGCAGTGTCTAATTCAGGGCCTCCACAGTGGGTTCACAGTCCGTGTGTCACGTATCCCCGAAGAAGAGCCAAGGAGTGCGGGGCCTCCTGGCCCGTGGGGCTGGGCTCCAAGGGACTGGGCGTCTGGATTGACGGGCTTGCATGGCGCTCAGCTGGGGGCCGTCACAGCCTTTGATGCTGGTTTGCACCTGCGTAGCTTGACTTTGCGATACTGTGTCATTAGGGCCAGCACCTTCGTCAGCTGTCGGTTACAGCAGGGATGACAGTGGGCAGGTGTCCCAGCGGTGACTGATGCGCGTTTTCTTGCAGAGCGGTACAAAATGCATAAACCTGATTTATGGCCTGCGGAACTCGTGTTGCGCGAAGCAGGGGGCTCAGTGCAGAGCTTTGTTTGGGGGCTTGTCTTTCCCACAGGCATCCTGGCAGTCAGTCCCCGGGGATGCGCAGGTGACAGCTGGAGGCTGTGGTGTGGATGGGGTGAGGGGAGGAAGCTCAGACTGCTCCTCCTTGCGTTTTGTCAGAAGCCACACCGGGCTCATTGCCGCGACCGATTACTGCACTGAAAGCAGGAGCCGACCAGAGGCCGGCAGCTGTTCGTTTTGACCAGCAGACGTGGTCCGCTGGGCTGCGCAGCACGAAGTGCGCGGGCGTCCGGGGTCAGGCTGTGTCTGAGGCCACCGGTGTCCGGGGCCACTGGTGCCCATTCCACACGCCTCGCACGCTGCGTGGCCCACGCCCCCGTTCGCAGTGCCCCCTCTGAAGCTTGCTCCTGGTCTGGCCTCTCCGCCCTGTCATCTCTGGCCCTGGGCCCTCCGCGTTCTTGCCCTTTCTCACTCTGTACTTGGGTGACGTCTCACATGTTGGTGGCTTCACTACTCCATGCACTTAGACATCCACCAGTGGTTTTCAGCGAGCCTGTGAACCTCCTGAAACTGTACCCAGTGTTCTTCATGTATTTCTGGGGAAAGGAGGCATCGCTCCTACCAGATTTGGGCAGGGGAGAGCTGACCTGCAAGGTATAAGTGTTGCCAGATGTCAAACGTCTAGCCCAGGTCTGCCCCTGAGCTCCATGCCCGTGTGACCGCCTGGCTCCTTGGCATCCCCTGGAAGATACGGGGAGCACGGCATCTGCTATTGGGGTAGAGACAGCATCGTCCCACACCAGGTCCTAGCTGTGTTCTTCGGCTCGTTGCAACTGCAGCTCTTATAGAAAAGTTGTGAAAACAGAACAGTAGTTTCCACATGCCTTGTACCCATTCTGCCCTGCGTTCACATCTTCCACTAGTACCTTTGTCTCGACTAGGGAGCTCACATTGATACACTATTGTGATCTACATTTAGATCTCTTTAGTTTTCGCTACTTTTCTCCTGTTCCAGGGTGCCACATGGCGTTTAAACATTGTGTCTCCTCAGGCTCCTCTAGACTGTGACAGTTTCTAATGACCTTGATAGTTTGAGTACTTGCCAGGTATTTTGTAGAATATCCTTAAATTTGGGTTTGTCAGGTGTTTTTCTTATAATGAGACTGGGGTATGGATTTTGGGGTGGAATAACAAAGAAGTAAAAGCCCTTCTGATCACATTCTGTGATAGGCACACGCTGTCCCCATGAGTGATCATCGTCGGTGTTGGCCTTGGTCGCCTGGCTGAGGTGTGTCCGTCAGGCTTCTCCACTGCGAGCTTGTGTTCCCCCCTCCCACCTGTCCTCTGAGGAAGGAAGTCACAATGTGGGCACATGGGGGTGCGGGTGGGCCACGAGACCCCGCCTCCTCGGGGGCAGAGAGCCCGCACAAGTTCTGTGGAGCACTTCTGCATGAGAGATTTGTCTGTCTCCCGCATTTGTTCATCTCCTCGCTCATTTATATCGCTAGGGACCCAGATATTCAGCTTGTACTTTAGGTGACAGTCCAGTTCCACATTCTCTGGTTTCTTGCTCAGGCTGTGTTAGCCGTGGCCACTGAGCACCCTTTCCCTCGGCTCTTGGGAAAGAGCTCGGAGGTTGGAGCTCTCGGCTCTCACATACCCCAGATTGTGTGTGTTTATGTGGGGGGCGTTCCTCCAAGGAGCCCCAGTTCCTCTGATTGGAGAAAGTGCACCGAGCCCTGTATGCCTGGTGTGCTCACGGTCAGTTATTTTTTTAAAGAAATTATGAATAAGGAAGAATGCCTTCCGTGTTTGCTTTTACCTGTGTTTCACCATCATCTGTCTTCCTTATTTGTTTGTGTAGCTCTGTGTTTCTACCTGATGTCACATCCTATTCCTTCTGCCTGAAAAATTTTCTTTAGCATTTCTTGTAAGGTAGCTTTTGTTTGTCTGAAAAAGTGTTTCTTTCGCTTTTCTTCATGACAGGTATTTTCACTGGGTATAGAATTCTGGGTTGACGGTTTTTCTTTCAGTGTATCGGTGCTGTCCTTCCATTGTCTTCCATCCTGATAGTGTCCACGGGAAGTCTGCTGTGACTTCTCTTCCTTCTCACTTCTTAGAACTTGGTGGAATTCCCTTGGAAATTAACCAGTTTTAATATTACTGTTTATTGAGTGTTTACTTGTATCAGGCACTTTGTTCAGCTTGACTCTGTGTGTGCATAGTGTTTTCAGCCACTTTGAGGGGGAGGTGATGCTATTTTTCACAGGTTATAGGTAACAAGGCTGAGGACTGAGGAGGTGAACTAATTTGCTCAGTGCCGCTTAGCTGGGAGGTGGTAGAGCCCTGACTGCCCGATTCCAGAGCCTGTGTTGCCACCACCGCCCAGAGAATTCAGGCTCTGCAGGCGCTCCGGGCTCGGGTGGAGCTCATCCTGGTCTCCGTAACACGCTACCATCATGACAGGACGCATGCGAGCCTTAGGTTCCATCACGCAGGCCTGAGCCCTCTTCCCGCCCAGCTGCTCACAGGCTGCGTGGCTTTGCACGTGTCCTGCGGCCTTGCTGGGTTTGCCTCTCGCCTCCCCCGTAGGCCAGAACAGCCGCTGCCCGCGCCGGCACGGCACCTGACGGGCGGGCCGCATGGCGCTTGGCACTGAGTCGCGTGGGGGTGGGGGGTTTCCTTGGTTGACTTGTGTCTGTCAGAATCGGTGAGTTGGGATTTTGCCCAGAGGAGAACCTGGGGCCAGGGCTGTGGTCCACAGTGCACATTCTGAAGTCCTACCCGCATCCCGTGCGCTCAAGCGGCTCCCCCCGCAGGGCTCATTTTTCCAAGTGCGGCCCTAGTGGCGTCATCTCAGAAGGCACTGGGTGGCTTCCTGCAACTGCCTTATTCATAGATTCAGAGCGCTGCCACCGAGACCCCCAGCTGCTCCCACCTGACTTCGCCAGCCCGCACCCCTCGCCTCTGCCTGTGCTTCTTGGAACCTGACAGTAGGTGGTGCCCCAGCCTGCAGCCTCTGCTCTGCCCGCTGCTTTGGACCAAGGCCCCATTCCCTAAGGCCGCCTGAGAACAGCGCAGCCTCGAGACGTCATGTAACAGAAAACCCTTCATAAACCGTAGAGCCCTGGACAAGCATTTGATATTTTGTGTGTGTCTGTCTGCCTTATGTGGGCTGATCATGGGCTAGGCCCTGGGCCCGTGTTCCTGGGGCTTCCCTGGGGACGTCACTGCCTGGGAGCGGTGACAGGGCTGGCCTTGACCAAGCAAGACGCGGTGGGCCTGTGAGTGTGGGCCCCAGAGGAATGCCGTGGGGAGCGGTAGAGCATGCCAGGCCGAGAAGAAGCACACAGACCTGGCAGTGCCCACAAGGGGACTGTGCAGGTGAGTGGCTGGGGCGGGTCCGGCCAGGCCAGGGGGCCTTCGCATGGAGAAGCTGTGGGCTGGGCCGAGGGTCTTGGGTCTGAGCGGGGCGCTGTGGAGCAGCAGCTTTAGTTAGGGGAGCAAGGCGGCTGGATGTTTGCATTTTTAACCCGCTGCTGGCTTATCATTCAAGGCCTGAATCATTGGCTCCCTCCTCCAGGAAGCCTTCCTCCAGCCCCCTGGGCAGGACGGGCCCCCCACCCCCCGCCCCGGAGGCCAGTGTGGGGCCTCCAGCTGGTGTGTCGCAGGCACCTCCTGGTGGCTTTGTGTTGGGTGTCACTCCCGGGTCTTTCAAGCCCACGCTTTCTCAGACAGGCCAGTCAATGTTAACATAGCTACTCGGTCATGACGGTGATGTGGGAGCCACAAAGGAAAAGAGAAGGGTGGTGTGAGAAGTGTTTGCCACGCAGCCGCCCCCCAGGCCCCAAGCCCGCGAGGGCAGCCCGGCACGTGGCCTGTGGGCCGTGATTGGGGAGGGGAGAGAGCCACAGCCAGTTCTGGAGTCCTGCCTCTCTGTGTCGTCAGCTCTCAAATGTGAGTGCCCGGCAGGGAGGCCGTCCGGCGTCTGCGGCAGCCCCAGACTGTCTGCAGAGGGCAGGCACACGGTGCCGTGAGACCCTGGATCAGCGGAGGGGACAGGGTTCATGGCAACCGCGCATGGTTAGGCATTAATATCTTCATTCGTTTGCTCCGGAGTGAAATGGGTCATCTGCCTATTAGGGATCAAATTGAAGATAATACTGTACAGTGTAATACAGCAGCTTCTCACACTTTTTTGCATAAATTAGCAAAATGCTTCTGAATGTTATACCCGATTGAAAGGGAAAGGACTGAATCCCAGTGAAGACCGGGCGGCTCCCCTGGGAGTCCAGGGAGATTTCCCATCAGCTTTGGCAGTGAAGGGGTTATCCGCGGTATTTTATTGAACCACAAAATGTTATTTATAACCCATGTCAGGAGCAATTAAACTGATTGATGATTAAGAAAGTTTAATAGTTGAATAATAAGATGCGGTCCTTGACAGCTATTTTCTCTCGTCTTGGAGGCGTGTTTCATAAGTCTGGTAGCCGAGCGCGGGAGGGGCCGTGGGGCTGCTTGTGCTGTGATCACAGGCGAGTGACGTGACATTCAATCTGACGTTACGTGGGGTGTTCCTTACAAAAATTAAAATACCAGTTTTGTTTTTTGATTTATTATTGAAGTGGTTTGTTAATTTTGACTTACTCCAAGCAGGGTTAATTAGTACACATTGACATATTTGATTAAAAGTACACTCGATGTGGAGCTGAGTAAGAAAGGTCAAACAAAGTGAATTATTTCCCAGCCGCCCCAGAACGATGTCCTGAGTTCTGTTCTTTCATGCTTCACGTTGACTAGGAAGAAACCGATCGGCAGCTCCCCACGTGTTGGCGCCGGCGCTGGCACCGCTGAGCTGGCGCCGACCCTCAGGCCCAGTTGGCGCTGCCCCCCCTGCCGCGGGGGTGGGATTTGTGTGCGGTAGCATTGATCTTCAGGAACCATTTGTTGTGTTTGTGAAGAGCAAATAGGTAGTTAAAAAAGTTCTTTTTGGAAATAAGCAGAGATGTTGCAAAGTGGGGAACGCAAATGACTAATAAACTAAAAAAAAGTCCAGCTTCACAAGCAATGAAAATGCAAATGGGACCAATAATGCAGTTCTATTTTTGTCTATCAAATTAGCCAAGATTAAAACAGATGATCCTCAGTGCTTTTCATTTCTAGAGACAAGAGCCCTCCCCGCCAGTTGCCTGGCAGGTGCTCCTGGGCCTGCCCGTGGTCTGGGAGAGAGCGGGGGCTTTCTGGGTGCTGGAGGTCTTCCGTGAAGTTTATGGGAAAAGGATGTGTTTTGTGCTCTGTGCCATGCCACGGTCATTCTTTCCGCCTGACTATAGCATGAATCTTTTCTTTCAATTAAGTATGAAATGAGATGGGTGTTGGCTGGGCTCACCGAGGCAGCTTCAATGACAAACACGTGTCCCTGGCTGTCCACCCTGCCAGTGCAGTGATGCTGGGCATTTGTTGTTGGATGTCATACTCGGATGGGGATCTGCAGGACCTCGGGGTCCTGGCAGCTTTGATGACAAACACGTGTCCCTGGCTGTCCACCCTGCCAGCGCAGTGAGACCAAACATTTGCTGTTGGATGTCATACTCGGACGGGGATCAGTAGGACCTCGGGGTCCTGGCCTGTACTTTCCGACCAGCGCGGGGAGAAGCACAGACCGCAGGACCCCGGCACTTGAGCGATGAGGTGTTTGTGGGCCGCCCTGCCTTTTTGAGTGCCCTGCCAGCAGGGAGCGGACAGCCCGGCGCAGGGGCCATACAGGTGGTGGCCTGGAATGAGGGTATTGTGGAAGAGGGGGGCCCCTCCGTGGTACTGGCCGGGCGCTGCTGTAGAGGACGGTTCTGACACCCAGCCCTCCTGGGCTGGGTGATGGTGACGGTGGAGGACGGGCCAGCACGGCCCCTCTGCCTGTGGGCCTCTGCCGCTCAGGGGCCATGTGCTCCGGGGGTCCTGGGCATGTGGGACCTGTAGGGACCCAGGCTGTGCCTCTGTTGACAGAGCACAGGCAGGGGGACGCTGGAGGGAAAGACCCGGGGCCTCTCTTTCCCCTCCCCCTGTCCTTCGGGGCAGCCCTGGCCTCCCGGAGCTCATCAGCCCGGGCCTGCTGGGGTCGGGTGACCGCGCACCCTCCCTGCCTGCCGACTCCCTCGGACCCACTGGCAACAGTCCGCCTGCTTGAGTCTGCATGTGTGTGCTCTGGTTTGCTTTGCGTCCTGCGGGTTTTCTGGCACCTTCTGTGTTTTATGCCCCTTTGAGTGTCAGCCCGGGCTTGGGCTTCTCTGGCCCACTCACCCTGACCCCTGTGCTCAGTGCTGGGCCTTGATTTCCATGCTCTGGGCCTTTGAGTGACCAGTACAGCGAGCCTCTCCAGCCCTGCCCTCCACACCACCCCCCGTCCTCGCCCAACCTCTGAAAGCCTCCACTTTGTCCACGGACTTCTTGAATTTCGGTGCCCCACACAGCCCAGCCACTGCCGGAGCCCTGGCCCCTCCGTGGAGGGCGGTGTCCGGCATGGGGGCCTGTCTTTGCTCTCCCTCCGGGGCGTCTGGCCACTAATGACCCAGCAGGAAGCCCAGGAGCCCGAGCTGCTACTCCCATTGAGTCAAGCGTCTTCTTAGCCGTGTCTAGCAGCTTGCCAGTGTGTCCTCCCGTGGCGGGGTCATGGTCTCCTTTGCCCTCACCAGTGTTCTGCGTGAGGTGCAGGGGCGGGCCCAGATGTGGGGATCTGTTCTGTCCCACCATCTTTTTGATACTTGGCTCAAGGACCTTCCCACTGAGCGAAGTGCGGGCCCAGGCAGTCCCGCCGGCACCCTGAGCATGCAGGTGAGGATGCAGATGGCGCCCGGGCCTCCAAGCACTGGGTTCCCCATGTTGCTGGCGCTCCCAGGGAGGCGCCCGGCGCAGACCCGGCCTTGGCTCTGTGTCCAGACCGCCCCCTTCACCTCCTGGGCAGTTAGGGTTGGCTCCTGGGTGGTTTCCTTTTCTCCCAGGCAGGTTTAGGGCTGAGTTTGAGTAAACACACACATCCGTTATACCGACACGCTGAGTCAGCGGAACACTTGAAACCCAGCAAGGATCCCAGGACACGTGGCAAACGAATGTCAAGCATCGCCTGAATGCTGTTTGAATGTGGCCCCCGAATCCAAGTAAAATAATTGCTATAGGGTCATCGTGGGGTTCTGCCACAACCAACTGAGAGAGACCTTCAGACCCTGTGCGTTTCTGTGCGCTTTCGTGTTTGTGTTACCTTTAGCTTCTGAAGTGCTCTAGCTTTCGACCCATCGCCCGAGCTTAAGCCCGCGCGGGATGAAGGCGGAGACTGCGGCAGCTCGCAGTTAGAGCTTCCGTCAGCTTTCAGATTTCTGCTCGGCCGATGGCCCTGCGCGCCTGCGTCCCTAACTTCGCATTCTGTGAGCTCAGCACAGACACAGCAGAGAAGGAATCGAAGTCATCGCTGCAGGCATTGGCTCGGAGTGACTCAGAAGACTCCCAGCCACCAGCCCCTCCTGGGTGGACCCTTTTACCCCAGACATTGGGGACCCCAGGTACTTTCGGGTGCCGAGTCTCCCATAGCAGCCTGTGGACCAGAGTGTGTCACGTGACATGTTTGGGAGAACGTCCTCTTCAGCTTGAATGAATTCTTGTTGGCTGCAGTGTTGTTTGCATTGTCATTCGCAGAAGTAAGTCAGACTTGACGTGTTGTCCTAAATTCATCAGTCATGTGGATTTGTCTCTCAACTGGAGAAATCGGATTACATTCTTTCCATTCTCCACGGGACATCTTGGCGTAATTTCCACTTGGTTCTGGCTCTGATCAGCGGTGCAATGACCCCTTCCCCCGGGCCACCAGCTCTTGGACGGCGGTCCGTTCGTCCACTGGGCTTGTGTTCACGGAGCGCCCGTGGGATGCCAGGCACACCCGGCGGTGCTGGGCGGTGGGCCTGAAGGGTGGTCCTGTCCTCGAGGAGCTCCTGTCGGAGCGGGAGCTGAAGCAGACATGAAGCCACCATGGGAGTGCCACACCCACGTGTTGCGGAGGAAGCTGGGCGGGCAGTGCCGGTGCCGGCCTGCACCCCGTCCTCAGCCGCCAGTGGCCCGGTGCTGGCACGTGATGGGGTGGAGTCGGTCTGGTCTCTGGCAGTGTCGTTACTAACTCACAGGCATCAGAGTTGGTGCCCAGATGCTGTGTTTGTGCCTCAGTGGTAGTCGGGTTCATGGGCTCTGGCCGGGGGCCTCTCCCCTCCTTTCCGCAGGGTGACCCTGTGGCCTGGTTCCTCTGCACCTCCATGCCTGCCCATGCCAGCGTGCTGAGCTTCCCTGGAGCACAAGAGACCCCGGGGTGTCCTCTTTCCTTTGGGAGGGATCCAGCTGCAGAGCCTGGTGCCAGGCCGTGCGATGGCCCCCTGCCTCCACTGCGTAGACGCCCATGCAGCCTCCAGGCCGTGGGGTCCACAGGCCTCGCCTCATATCGCCTCCTGCCCCATCACGGTGTGCTCAGTCCTGCTGTCTCCCGAGGCTCCACTTGAGTGCCACACCCCCTCTGCTCACGTCCCAGGCCCCTGGGCTCCTGCCGGAGCCGCCCCTGCCACACACTCACTCTCAGTCGGCTGGTCTTCCTTTACAGATGTGGCCTGTGAGGTCTGTCTCCCTCTAAATAAATCTGGCCAACAAGCGTAATAGGTGGCAGCCCCTGGGTGGAGGCTGAGCGGCCAGTGTGGCAGCAGCCAGGGGGGGGGCCCGGGCTCACTCTTGCGCTCGGCTTCACGGGCCCTTCGTGTCACCCTCGTCGGGCGTCCAGCCCCACCTTTTTCTGTGCATAAAGGGACTCAATTCATGTTAATAGAATCAGTATTTCAGTAAATAGCATTTCCATGAACAAAAGCACCTACTCACAGCCGTGTCAAAATACCAAAGACCCAGTCAAGCCAGAAGAATGTGGAGAGATGAAGATTTTTTTTTTTTGGTGCAAAAATGACATTAGAAGAGCAAGGATCATTCTGGTTGCAGACGTGTCCCTTTGCTCCAGCTTAGTCCCCACACCACCGCCGGCCTGGTCACGCACTGTCCGAGCAGTTTTCCGCAGGGACTCGCACACCAGCAGCCCACCCCCGCCCAGCACGGTGCTACCTTCTCCCCACAGGCCCTGCCTTTGGCTTGGGCTGGATCTCCTGGGGTCGGAGCCCCCGATGGGGGTGCTGTGGGGCTGGGTGGGGTGGGGAGCGGCACGAGCTGCCAGGGAGGCGGGAAGTCCGGCCCTAGTCACTTGGGGTCTCTACTGGGGTCAGGGAGCTGGTGATCGGTCTGGCCCAGTCCTGCCGTCCTGCCTGGTCAGCAGACAGTGCCCAGCAGACAGTGTTCAGTCCTGGTTTTCTCCTTGATGTGTGACTTCTCTGCCGATGTCCTGTCTGCTGGTGGAATGCCTGCACCTGTGGGCTACAGCTTTTCACTGCTGTGACACACTTGGGAGCCGTGATGGCGCTGTGCCTGTAACCTTGAGTTGGACATTATTCGTGTTAGAGTGAAACGTTCCTGCCGCCAAGTGAATGCGATCATGACATTAGCTGTTTTTGCTGAGCAGAAGGGTAGTATGACTTTATCGCCTGGAGTTGTGGTGCTGCTGTCACCCGAGCAGGACCCTTCCCTTTGACGTGCCACAGTCTCCATCGCTGCACTGCCAGGGGTTCGAGGGCAGGTCTCCCAAACCGGGCAAGGGGTCGGGGGTGAGACCACGGTGGGATGCCACTCACGCGTAGGAAGGCGACGCTGGTGGACACCGGTGCAGTGCCGAGCACGTGCCAAGCACGCGAAGAGGGCTTCCACGGGGCTGGCGCCTGGGTGAGCCCCAGCGTCCTAGCGACCGCAGCCGCTCCCTTCCTGCGCCCTCCCCGCACCCTCCTGGCCGCCAGCCGGTGTGACTCTTTTGCCTGCAGGGCTGCGCCCCGCGAGGTGGGCCTCTGAATTTGTGTCGTGATCAGTGTCCCCGAAGCCCATGAAGTCCTAGCCCTGTTTACATGGAAGCTCTCTCTGTTCCAGCTGCCAAGCTGTCCCTGTGGGTCGCTGCCAGGGGACTGGGCTGCGCATCCGACCAGGTGCTGCCCTGCACCCTGCCTGCGGCGAGGGGCGCCTCTGGCCCCGACTGTGGGCAGGGGGGCCCGTAGGGCATGAGCCCACTTGGGAGACCAGAACCTGGGTGGGCTCGCCGTGGTGATGGGCTTTTTGCCACATCACAGGGGAGGGGACAGGAGCCATGTTTTGTGACTGAGGGGTGGTTATTTTCGCCTGTGAAGTGATACTTTCTAGACTTGTGTCTGCACAGGTGTGTCAGTGATGGGTGGCCTGTCCCTCCTGTCCTGTTGTCAGAGGACCTGGCACCTCGCCCCGTCTCAGGGTGGCAGCGAAACCCTTGCAGAGAGCACGGCTCTGTTTGCAGGTGGACCAGTGTGCGGCCTGCCTGAGCCCTTCCTGGCGCAGTGCCCCCTGCAGGCCTTTGTCACATGGGGAACTGACTTGGTGGGGGTTAGATGAAGGGGCCCCAGCACCATGGAACTGGGAGGCTACGCTCTGTCCGTCAGTGTCATCCACCCATGTACCCAGCTACCCGCCCACCCATCCACCTGCCCACCGTGGTCATACCCAGGCTGTCGTCCCGGGAGGCGGCCCCTGCCCCGGAGGCCCCCTGGGATCGCCCCTACCCGTGCCGTGCCGAGCCGCGCCGTGCCTTGTGGAGAAGGTAAGAACACAGACCAGCCTCTGAGGAAACGTGCTGGTGTCAGCGCCATTGCTTGTAAGGACGTGTTTGGCTGAGTGCTGCCTTAGAGCTCCCACTGGAACACCCCAGGGAGGGTGTGTGCGGGACCAAGTCCGGGGGTGCCACATGACGCCCGCCTGCTGCTGCAGCCACCTGCCCCCGGGCAGCGTGCGGAGTGTCCCTGTGGCTTGGACGGGAAGGAGCTAAGTCCCAGCCCTCAAGGCCGGGGGGCGGCCTGTGAGGGTCCCTGCACGCGGGTGCCTAGTCCCCGCCGCCGCCTGCGCGTTCGCCTTTCCCCTGTGAACCCCAGGATTGCCTGGGGGCCTTCGGCTCCCGTGGTTCCCTGCCGCTTGTGGCCTTAGCCGACCCGGTCTGCTTCCCGTGGGACAGCCACCCAGGCCTTTCTCCCGTCACTCAGCGTGCGCGGCGTGTGCTCGGGAGCTGCGCCCTGTCCAGAGGAGACCGCACAGCCACCAGCACCCAGCACTGGGCTCCTAAGGCCTGGCGCCCAAGCGGCTTCCCCAGGGCTCCCTGTCCAGATGTGCCCCCCGGACCCCCGCCCGGTTGCATGGCCTGTACCGGGGCACTGTGTGCCTTTGGGGTCAGAGGGTCTTGGGGTGAGACCGGTCCTGGCTGTCGGCCTTTTTGGGGTCGTGCCCCGAGGACGCCTCCCCACCCCAAGCGCGGGTCTCCCGCGTCCCAATGGCAGATGGCATAGCAGGTGAGTATCTCACTGGCGGAACCTCTGCTGGACCTGCTCACACTGGTGGCTGTACCGGGCCGTGACCCTGGGGGCGGGGGGCGGCCTCCACCAGCCAGGGTGTTTTCTGCCTGTGGAGCCTGTCCCTTGGCTCTGTCTCTGGTCACAGCCCGGGGCTTCCACAGTGTTCTGGGGCTCTTTGTGCCCGCTCCCTTTCGGTGGGCACTTTCCCTGGCAGGATGAACATTTCTCTCATTCTGACGAGTGACATTCCAGTCCCCTCAGCTTTCCCAAGATACATTGGCCTTGGGGGGTCTCTGAGTTAAATGTCATTGCTTCATTGCACAGAAGAGTAACAAACGGCCCCCTGTGAGAAATGCCGCCTCAGATAGGCTGCCCACACTTCCTTGGGTACAATAATAAGCCGCCTAAACACCCAGAAAACTCCCCGAGACTTTTGGCTGCTGGGGCGGCAGCCCGTCTCCTTCGGGCCTGGCCATGGTGGCCCAGCTGCCCTGGGCGCGAGGGAGCGCGCGTCCTTGCGTGGCTTTATTCCACCGTTTGCCTTGTGTCACAGGCGAGGATGTGTCTCTGAAGGCCCTCGAAACAGAGTACGTGGGTGGACGAGGCCTCAGGAGCCCTCTGTCACTGCTGTCGGCGCGGTGCCCTGGACTGGGAAACAGAGCCCGAGCTGCTTGTGATGGGTGGGGGCGTGGGCCCACTCGGCAGCGCCTGTCTTCCCAGCAGGGCCCGAGAGGCGGCCATTTATGCTGTGTCTGTGAACTTGATCTTGCAGTAGGAAAGGCATTATGATGGGTGGGCAGGACGTGGCGTGGGGTGATCCGGCGTGCTCCTGGGAGACTTGCGTCTAGGCCGTCATCCCGGGGGTAACCCCTCCCACTGAGGCTGTGCCCTCAGGGTCCAGGCAGGGCCTCCAACGGTGAGCGCAAGCCAGGGTCTGAGGGATTAGCCCCCGCCCCATGCCTGTCCCCACCTTCAGATCCCGGGACTCTCTGACACCCTACCATTTATGTTTTCAACTTTAAGCCTGCCTTCCTTGCAAAGATGCCATGCACATTTGCAAAATAAAATGAAAGTAAAATTTTAAAAACAGGGTTCACGATTTTTTAGATACTTACGAGTATTATGCTGGATGACAGCAGTTTTTGTGAGGATCTAAAATTAGTTCGTTCAAATGTCTGATAAGCTGTTTCAGTTAGGCATCTGTTTTGCACTTTGAAACTTATAAGTTACGTTTTCTCATTAGGATTTTATACTCGAGGAGGGATGATGTGTGGCCTTGTTGCCTATTCTCTCTCTCAAACGTCTGCGTTAACTGCTGGCTCGGGTCTTTGCTCGCCGCGTAGGAGGGTTTGTCTGCCGTGGCTTTGGGGCCTCTGACCTTGGAAATGGGCCGTTAGAGGAGTTATTACTGAGCGCCTATGTAAATATCTTAGAAACAGTTTTAAAAGTGTTACGGAAAGCTTTCAGATTTCTTTTAGGAATAAATAATATATTTAGGTTCTCTCTTGTTAGGATGTGAAATGCCTGAGAAGCAACCACTTACGATATATTAATGATGCTAATTAATTGGAGAGGTTTGAGAATATTAATAACCTGCATCTGATGAGGTATTAAAATTGAGAACCATTAAGTGATGAGCTAGAAGAGACACAAGTCATTTCCTTAGCAGGGCTGCCCGACCTTTTGGCATCTCTGGACCACACTGGAAGAAGAGTTGTCTCGGGCTACGCGTGAAATACATTGCAACACACAATCACAGAAAAAACTCATCAGGTTTTAACTCATCATTTCCGATTTGGGGGCTGCGTTCATAGCCACCATGTGTGGCCCGCAGGCCGCGGGTTGGACACCCCTGCTAGAGCAAGAAAAATGGGACCTGGAGAGGTGACCGCTGAGCACAGACCCCTCCCGGGCCAGCCCGTGTTGGCATCCTGTGTCCCTGTGCCCTGGGGTAACTCTTGGTGTCTCTCCCATGCTCCGCAGAGGGGGCGGACGTGGACGCCGCTGACGTGTCCCGCGTGCCCGCGGACGTGCTGCGCAACGTGGAGGCCGACACGTACTGGTGCACAAGCAGGCTGCTGGACGGCATCCAGGTGAGCCCGGCCCGCAGGCGAGCCACCCCCGCCGCTGCCCTGGCCCCTGTGGCTGGGGTGGCGCATGCTCCCCGGGGTGGGGGGGCGGCGGGGTACCGGAGGGGAGGGCCCGCCGAGGGTGCCAGTGGAGAGCACGCAGTGGCGCCTAGGGTGTGGGGCTCGGCCCCGCAGGGTCTAGTCCCCACACGTCTGCTTTCCTGGCACTGCTGCCTGTGACTCCACGGAGGGCTGTTGACAGCCAGCCGTTGCCACGGGTAGCAACTGTCGTTGCAGGGATCTGCCCCTCCAGTGGCGTCAGATTTGGGGCCTCAGCGCCTTGTCTGTAATCGGACCTATAAGCAGGGGCCCCACCTCCCAACCGCTCAGTGGCCGGAGTCTGAGCACTCCATCAGCCTCCACAGGAGTTGGGGGGCCTGCTCCCCATGATGTGGGCTCTGCTGGTTTGGTTATAAACTGGGGCCAGCAGCTGGGTCTCTGCAGAAAAGCCACGGGTCTCCCAGTGCCAGGGATGGTTTTGTAGAAACAGCTTGTGGGACAAACCCTCCACAGGTCTGGGGCAGGGTGCGGTGGGCGGGGGGAGAGCAGGGCCGAGGGCTGCGGCCTTCGGACGACCCGCTGCCGGGGGTGGGCTGTCGGGGGCGCCTTTCATGCCACATCTTTCCTAGACCCCTGCTCTGTGCCAGGTGCTGCCTGCCCCGTGCCAGCTGCCACGCTTTGCGCTGGGGGAGGGAGAGGAAAACGGACCGAGAGGCCTCCACAGGGAGCCTCCCGGGACGAGGGCAGGCCCGCGAGGTCATCATCCTGAGGCTCTATTCCTGGGTGTGGGGTAAAGCGAACCTTGGAGAAGGGACCATTAGTTTTGCTGCCGAAGGAGGGTTTTGGTCTGTGGAAGTTTCTGAGGGTCCCAAGACCAAAGTTCATTCTGGCCAATCCGTTGCGGGTGGTCTGGTGCCAGGACGGCCGCCATAGGGATGGATCCTTGTGAGTCTGTGTTTTCCAGGACCCTTCATCCCAGGTCAGAGAGGGGCATGTTCACCTGCAGAGGGAGGAGGTGTCGCTGCCTTTGTCACGTGCCTTCCCTCTGACCAAGGTCCAGTTCTCCCTGAGCCGTTGACATAGCAGGCGCCCCCGATGCCATTGCCTGGAGAGGCCTCGGCTCAGCTGCCGCCTGATCCCAGGCGTAATTTTAGACCGCCTAGTGGGAGTCCCGCGGCGGGAAGTGTGGCGCGTCTGCCCCAGCGCCCTAGGCGATGCTCGGTGCCTGACCGTCGGGGGACCGGGAGCCCTTCTGGGTTGCAAAGCGGAGGCCTGGTCTCTGTCCAAAGGCCAGCGCACCTCCTGCTGGCTGGCTTTGTATCTTGTCAAGAAGAATGGGTCTGCCAGAGACCGATTTTGGCCTGCACATTAATTTATCATTTTCCTACTGAGTGTTTTTCATACTTTATAGTATTTCTCCCAAAACTTCAGTTTCCCCCCTTATAAAACGGGTTGAATTATAATGGGGAACGTTACAAATTTTATGTGTCACCTCTCTGATGGTGAGTGTTGGAACCCCTGCCATCTCCTTGTAGGACCACCCGACCTCCTTGTAGATAAGGCCTGCTGTGCAGCAAGACTGGTTGCAGCCTTTCCTTCTCCCCCGAGCTTCACTGTCTGCAGAAGGTCTCTTGTCCAGGGCGACACGTGGCAGGCGCGGTGCTTTTCTGGTGCACGTGTTTATAGCGCACAGCAGGCCAGGGCAGCCTTCATGTTTGCCCCCGCCCCTGCCCCCACCTCCCCCGCCGCCGCTGTTATGATTGATTGATGTGAGCAGGCGTCAGGGTGCCAGTGGCCCCCCTCAGGGACGAGCTCCTGCGGGATGCAAGCACTGCGGCATTGAAGCCTGGGTGATGGGAGACGAGCTGGTTTCAAATCAAGAGGGAAGGGGAGCAGATGTCAGCCCCTTGGGACCTGGCCCCCGCTTCCGCAGCTGCTAGCGGCCCCGCGTCTGGCTCGCTCCCCTGCTCCTGGCCTCACCCCGCCCCTTGCCTGTCTTAGAGCCAGAACTGTGTCCCTTAACCACCCTTTTCATCATATTGCTGCCCTGCTTGAACCATTCAGAAAACTCCTGTTTGGTTTTGTTAAGCGCCGACTGCCCGCCCGGCCTTCCCTGCAGATCCCCAGGTTTTGCGAAGCTGGGTCTGCCATTGCATTGCGCACAGGGCACGCCTTCGCCAGAGGGGGCTCTGGAAGTGAGAGCCGCTGGGCCGAGCCTGGGCAGTGGCCCTCCTCCTGAGAGGTTCCGGGGCCTTCTGGGCGGCGGGGACGGCCAGCAGCTGACCTGTGCTTCCCGACAGTGGCTCAGTCCCAGGGCAGCGCGGCCCTGACCCGCCGCAGAGTGAGGCCACGGCCCGACTCAGGCAGCCTGTGTGGGGACCCGCACGGAACCCTGAAGTGTCACCTTTTCTCCTTCTGTCAAAATAAGTAGGAATGATTCTGCTTTGCCAGAGAGGGCTGGAGGGGAGGCCCCTGGGAACACCCTAGCTGGAAGCAGCTGTGCTTTGGGGTTCCCCTTGGGGCCCGGCTGGGAGCCTCTGCTTCTGCACTTGCCCAGAGCGTGGTCAGCACCCACCATCTACAGAGCCTTGGGGAAATGTGAGTCACCGTCCTCTGCTGTCCCTGAGCGGCATAGCCTGGAGGGTGGGGGAGGGCACGCCGTGCAGGGGGTGGAGCCGCCGCCCCTCCAGCGAAGGCTGGAGATGCTGGACGATGTTGAACAAAGTGGCCTAGAAGGCACAGGGGAGTCCTTCGAAGGGGGCCAGTCCTCCAGAGCCCAAGCGACCTGACCCCGCCGGTGACGGCAGTATGTCTGTGGGGA
Organism: Mormoops blainvillei; assembly: GCA_004026545.1. Classification (NCBI taxonomy): domain Eukaryota; kingdom Metazoa; phylum Chordata; class Mammalia; order Chiroptera; family Mormoopidae; genus Mormoops; species Mormoops blainvillei. The sequence continues at coordinate 17,157 of PVJD01004285.1, read as the reverse complement.
ACGGTCAGACGGCCCTGCCTAGGGGGTTGGGGCTCTGGCCCTCGGCAAGGTGCGGAAACAAACTGACCCTGGTCCTGCCCTGGGGCCCAGGTGCCGTCAGGAAGAAACCTCAGGTGGTCCTGCAGTCGCGACCCTCCAGCTCCATCTCAGTCCCACTCTGCAGCCTCAGGGGTCACCCAAGAACTCAAAGAGCATTTGGTTACCCGGGTTCATCCCGCCAGTATCTACTGCATTAGAAACGCAGCTGAGATTATTTAAACACACTTAGTAGTTTAAAAAAATAACAACGATAAAGGCATTATATGCTATTATAAGGAATGTTCCATGACTCATGAATACTTTTCAAATCAAAAATGTGCAGTGAGAAGAAAGGCCTCGCTTCACTTTTTGCGAAGCGCTCACACACGGGCCCCGCCTCCCGTCGCAGCGGCTGAGGAGCGCACGGCCTCGCGCAGGGTTGCCCTCGGAGCGCGAGGCGGATTCTGATCGTCCTCTCAGACACCCGGGGATGTTTTCTTTTTCATGCGCGTGTGGTGCAGTTGAACAAATGGTAGATTCTCAAAGGTCAGCTGCACGAGATCTTAACCCGTGTCAATGAGCATTTGTACTCGGTGACATCACAACCCACTGGCCTCTCTGGGTCTTTCGCCCATGTTCGGTGCCGTGACATCGCCCGTTGGTTGTGTGTGAGAGCCTGGCCGCCGAGGTGTGCGCCTCTTATGCATGCGGGCACACGTCACCGCACAGTGTCGGAAACGCCGCCGGCCTCTGCGGCCCCTGCTTGTGGGTAGGAGCTGTCTAGCCCAGAGGGGCAGATGGAAGTTCTCCAAAATGAAGATTTTGGCTTAGAAACTCAAATATTTGTAACAAATCCCGTCAATTATTTTCCTTGAAGTGACAGGCTGACTTTGTTCACTTTTGAGAAAGTATCTGCAGATACCCAAGTTGGTTGAATCGGTTTGTTTCTCATAAATTTTGAGTACAAATGAGTTTTCTTGAAAAATGTATCTAATTCAGCTCACAGCTCAAACAATTGCAGCAAACAGCTTTGCTTGAAGAAGCCACGTTTCTGGGGTACACATCTCAAGCATTCGTGTGTTCCTCCCATATTGCCACTCGGGACAGTGAAAAGACACTCATGCAGGGGTGGCAGTTGTACACAGCATCAATCATAATGTTAAGAACTGTCCTACATCATCAGCTGAGGTTGTCTCCCCGCCCCTCACTGGGAGCGCCTGGCATTAAGAGGGCAGTTTGGTGGCCCTACCGGAGTCTCCACCGTATTGCCAACGCTTTCACTCACAATCCCTTTTGTACTGTGAGTGCAGATGTCAACCCGGCGGCAAAGGTCCATGGTGTCTTGGTGCTGTTATGAAAGTGGCTTCGGTGTTACAGGCAACGTGAAAGGGCGCCAGGGACCCAGTAGGTGGTCTGACCACTAGGAGGACCGCTGCCCTTGAGGAAGGCTCCCACCCACAGGTCGTGGGTTTCTCACGGCAGAGCCCCTGGAGACGAGCAGACCATAGGAAAAGCACAAAACTGAGACGGAGGCCCCGGGCCGACGGGGGCCACGGAGGCAGGAGGAGTCGTGTTGAGACCCTCGAACTGATGTGAAGGGACCAGAGCGTGTGTAGGTTCCAAGCGCTTCAGGATGAAGGAGAGGTTTGAAGTGAAGAGTAAGGCTCTGAAGAAAGAGCTCACAGGTTGTATAAAAGGGCCAGACAGAATGTCTAGCAACCAGATGGATGATAGTTGGTGACCTTTAAATTCATTAGACACAGCAGAAGAGAGGATTAGTTAAAGTAGAACAAGAACGTAACTGAGTGGGCAGCACAGAGAAACAATAAAAAGATAAAAGTGAGGTTAGGACACGAGAGAACGAAAAGTAGGTCCAGGAAGAGAAAATGTACACGGGGAAGCCAACACTTATAAAGGCGGCGGCGAGAGCTCTCCATGCTGACGGAAGACATTGTTCCTGCTATTCAGTCAACGAAGCAAGTCTCCCGAAAGAGGAGTTACAGAGTCGCACACAGAGACAGGAGAGGGAGATGGCCAAACACGAGAGACGAGAGTGACCCGCACAGGACAAGCCCGCGACCCGCTGATGAGCCCTCGAGGTGGACGGTTGTGTGGGAGACAGGCCGCACCGGGAGCGACAGGGCGGAGGAGGCGGGCGGCACCCGTGGCTTCCTGGGGACAAGTAACTGTCAAGCCAGACTGGATTTAAATGCGGGGTCCAGGGATGAGCCCCTTAGAGGAGCCTCGCCTCTGACACAGGGTTACAGAGAGGCACCACGGGAAGGGCTGGCAGGCCCAGCAGGCGCGTAGGAAGCGGAGGGACAGTCACTGGGCCAGGCAGCTCGGGCGCGGCCAGCGGAGAGTCTGGAGGCAGCAGGGCTCTGGGATACGAGCGTCCCTGCCTGGCGACGCTCAGACTCGTCCCCCGGGGAAGACCGCTCCCTGAAGTGGCTCTGGGACGCGTTTGTGCACCTGACCGTACGTACCACACATCCGCAGGGTGTGTCCCGCTCTGTGACTGGTTTGCAGCCAAGCTGGTACTCAGACCCGCAGGGTCCGGCCGCAGCCCCTCAGTAGTCCGGGGGGCACGCAGCTGAGAGTCGGTAAGACTGCGGGAGCCGGCGCCGCAGGGCGTGAGCTTGGGCTGCTGGCCGCCTCTAGAACCCACCTGCTGCTCAGAGAGTGTCGGTTTTCTTCCCACGTGCGTGGCACATTCACGGAAACGCCGTGCCAGCCTCACTCGGAGCCGTGCGACCGGGGGTTGGCATGCTGCTGGGTGGCAGCTCCGTCATGTGGGCTCCCCTGACCCTTTTGGGAAGAGGAGGGTGGGCTGGAGACACTCTTTTTGTGGGATAGTTTGGGTGCAGGTCACAGGGCTCTGTTTTCTTTACATAGGACCTCCCTCCCACAGGGTGTGGGCATTAGGGCCACGGGAGGACACGTTTCCACTGTGGCCCTGCCTCCCTGAGGGGTGACGGGGGTCTAGCCCAAGGCCGAGGCGGGTTGGGACCTCTTGGGCTTCTAGGCAGTTGTTCCTGCTTTTGCAGGCTTTTCATTTCACCAAGAACATGGTAGCCAGGGCTGTTGGCGAGTCCCTGAACCGCGGCCGCCCAGAGTGCCTGCCCTGACGTCACACCACTGCTCTCAGATTCATGACTTCAGCGGAAGGACGGTGCCTTACATGATTCGTCACTTCCATTTCCTTACCTCAGGGAAGAATTACTTCAAGTCCAAGCACTGGGTGCTGGCAGGGAAGCAATGGGAAGTTTGGGGAAAGTGACTGTATTATCTCGGAACCTGCCAGGGAAGAGCCGGAAAGGTGGCGGTATAGGGAGTGACTCGGTGGGAGAAAGGTGGGCCGACCTTTTTCATGGGGGGGGGGGTGGCGTCCCTCAGGTAGAGCTGTCAGGTAGACCTTAACTATTGAGGATAGTGCCAGTTGCGGGGAGGGAGGGACAGGCTTGTCCCAGGAGCGCAGAGCCCGTGCAGGGCGTCTTGGAGGAAGGTCACGCTGCAGGAAGGCAAGCTTCGCGGTGGCCGAGGGCCCTGAGCAATGAGCTGAGACGCTGGAACCGGGCACGAGGCTGGCGGACCCTACCCCCACCACAGCTCAGAGGGGAGGGGGGAGCCAAGGGGCTGCCTGGTGCTCGGAAGGGTGGCCAGGAGACGGCTCCCGGGCCCCAACCCACGGCGGGAGGCCTGCTGGGGCCTGGCACCTGGTGTGGCCGGGAAAGGGTGCCGGGGGTGGCATGTTACCGCCTCACAGGCCCGCAGTCAGGCCCTCCTTGGGGCACAGCCTGTGAGCCAGGCCTCCGTGGAGCCCCAGTCGATAAAGTAAAGACACTGCTCAGGACTTTACTAAACGGGCGAGGCTGTGTTGGGTGCTGGGCCGCCGCAGAACCTGGGTTCGGTGAGAATGAGTCTCTGAGCAACAGTTCAGAAATGAAGATTGAAAAAGCTCAGTTTCCGATAGCGCTGAAACATGTGCAGTCCACATCGTTGCCCAAGTGAGCAGTTCGTTTAATGACCAAGTGGCACTCCTCTGTGTGACTCTGTCACTGCCGGTCTGCCTTCCCGCGGGGGAGCCCGGCTGTGTCGGCTGCGCTGCTGCGCGTGAAGCTCTGGGCGCGCTCCTGCACGCGTGTCTCATGGGCAGGTGATTCGTGTCTCTTGGGCCTGCCGGTCGCGCTGCAGGAGCGCCTTGGGTTTCTATGAAAAGCAGCCAGATGGGCCTCGAGTTGGTCGCACTGGTCCGCACGCCCGTCAGCCCCGGCGAGCCCCGGCCACTCCGCGCCCCTGCCGGCGCTGCGTCCCCGTTTTTACCGGTGCTCCGCAGCAGTCCTGTGTTAAGGTACACGTTTTTTGGAGAATATTTTTTGCCCCAGAGTTGGTGGCTTATCCATTCATTGTAGTCACCAGCGTTCTCTGGTGATCAGAGAATTTAAATGATCTCTAACGTTCTCTTCCGTGGCAGTGGTTTCCTGAGTCCTGACTGAACTGCAGTGTCCCCTGCCGGGACGCCGAGGCGCTGTCCTCTGCTCTTCTCCAGGGTGCTCCGCGGTCTTAGTCTTCGCGTGTAGACTGTCACTTGGCTTGCGTTAAACTTTTCTGTACGGAGTGCGGAAGGCATCCTGGCTCATTTTTTGAAGGTGGATTTCCTGGGTAACTCAGCACATTCGGCTGAGGGCAGTTCTCTTCCAGAGGACCTGGCTTTGCAACGTGCCTTTTCTGCAAACGAAACGGTAACCTTGGGTGTGATGCCGGCCGCTGGCTTCCGGGGACGCTCTTCGGCAGGCGGGAGTCTGTTGTCAGTGGGCCCACCGTTTGGTCTGGTGTTTGACAGGTCTTTCCTTTGAGGGGGCGATGCGTACTGGGACACCCGTTGAGGGTGGGGCTCTCAAGGCTTGCCGGAGGAAGAGCAGGGAGACCGATCCTAGTTTGCTGAGACTTAAAAAGCTATGAATGAGTATTTTGTCAAACACGTTTGCGCCTTCTGTTGAGATGAACCTAGGTTTTTTTTTAAACTTATTCCGTTAATGTAGTAAGGAGCATCGATTAACTTTTGATTGTTAGGTCAGACTGCATTCCCGAGATAAACCGCACCTTGCCATGAAGTTCTCGCTTTTCTGCATACTTCTAGATTTTCTTTGGTGATACTGCGTTTGAGGGTTTCCACATCTCTGTTTGGGAGGAGCACTGTCTCCGGTTCAGGGAGGTGGTGGCCTCAGGAAGTGCTCATGTCCCCTCTGTAAGCGTCTCCATAAGGTTGGTGGTGTTTCTTCCGGAAATACTTGGTAGACGTTTAACAGCGGGGCCAGCCTGCCTGGCACGTCCTTGGCGGGAGAGCTTTAACTTTAAGCTGAGTTTCTGCCGTGGGAGGGCCTCCACAGTTTCTCTGTCTCCTCTTGTCAGTTTTGACAGTTTGTCTTTTACAGAAGTTGGTCCTTTTAAGTAAGCTGTGTAATTAATTGACATGCTATTTATAAAAGTCCGTAGTTCTTTTAATGTCTGTAGGAACTTTAGCGATGTCTTTAATTTCCTAATGTTGGTAATTAGATGTATTGATGCTGATTTGAGGTCTGTCACGTGGCCTGTTGTGGTGAGCGTTTCACGTGTCCTCGCGCGCCCTGCGGGGCCAGGCCCGTGCTCGCCGGGTCTCTGCCCCTCCTGTCGGCTGCTGTGCGAGGCCCTCTGCGCCCCGCGTGACGGCGGGCTTGCCTCTTCGGTTCGCCAGGTTTGCTTCATGTGACTGGAGCCTCGCATTAGATGCGTACGCCTATAGGACTGTTAGATTTTCGTGACGAGCTTCTCTGTTTGCTGTTACAAGGTGCGCTCGCTGCTTCTGGAGCGCGATTCACGTGGCGGTGAGGGCGCCGTCCCGCCTCCCCGCGGCCATCATTTTCCTTCCCTTGGCTTCTCGCCTGCTGCCGTCTTCGCGCGTGAAGGTGTTTCTTGTGGGTAGCTTGTCGGAGCTCACTTATCTTTTCCGTGCGTGGTTAGTTCTTGTACGTTCACGCAGTTATGTTTCCGTGAAATTATTTATGGTTGGGGGTCTAGGCTACCATTTTGCTTTTTATTTCCTATTCATTTCATCTCACTTGGTTCTTTTTTTCCTGCCTTCTTTTGGGTGAATCGAGTGCTTTTTTAAATGAATGGACTTTGTTTTTAGAGCAGTTTCAGGTTTACAGAAATAATGAGCAGAAATGACCGAGTTCCCAGAGGCTCCCTCACTGCCCCGCAGACACCCAGCGTGTCCCGCTGTCCACGTCTTGCACCCGTGTGGTACCTTGGCCAGCACCGACGCAGCCAGCGCCAGCTGAGTCCGGGGTGGACGCCGGGCTTCCCTCGTGGTGCGGTGCCCTCTGTGGATTTGGGCTGGTGCAGAGGGAACGACACGCCCCCGCTGTCACCGCGGCATTCCGAGTCACTTCTCTGCCCTCAAACGCCACCCTCCCTGTCCTTTCCCCGCCCCAGACCCCAGACAGCCACCGACCTCCTTGCTGTCACCGTGGCCGTGCCTTTTCCAGCATGTCCTTTCCTGGGAACACCCAGCACATCGCCCCTTCACGCTGGCACCGGCTCCATGCCCAGAGCAGCCTTTGGTCTTGTGTGTGGTCCCTTGGGCTGGCCAGCCCGGCCCGGGGCCTGGGGTGGGCCTGCTTCTCACTGTCATGCTCGCAGCCTGCCATGGACGCCCTTCAGGTCCAAGCTCACTGCCTCCTGCGGGGTGGCCAGGGTCTGAGGACAGGCGCGGGGGGGCCGCCTGGGGCCCTGGCTACGTAGTCAGGGCCACAGGGAGCCTCCAGTCTCCCAATGCCCCTGACTGGCATCGCCGTGGGAGCCAGGGAGCGGGAGGGGTTCACGCTTTGTGCGGATGCTGCCCCTGCGTGACCCCCCAGGGCCTCGGGAAGGAGCCGTTCCTTTTACAGCTGAGCAGGTGGAGGCCAGTGAGGCGTTGGCTGGTGTCAGCACCACACCTCCCCCTGCGATGCCCCTGCAGCAGCCTGCTGGCCTCCCTTCCCCTCCTCTCCGAGACTCTGCGGGGACACCGAGGGTGTAAGGTTAGCCAGCATCTCTCACTCTGGGAGGGACGGCTGACTTGGCAAGTGACGGAGTCAGGGTTCAGCGCGAGCTCGGCTGCCTGCAGCGCCCACCGAGAGCCGTGCACGTGGGCCGACTCGCAGGGGCAGGGGAGAAGCCCCATGTTCCAGTTTGAAACCCGACCGGGACAGGTCACGAGAAGCCCTTTGGACAGTCTGGGTTGATGGAGTCTTTGGGGAGTCGCCCCCATCAGGGTGGCACCATGGTCAAGGCCTCGACCTCACGACAGACGTCCTGCATCCGCGCCGGCCCCTCCTTGCGGCCATGGTCGCCTTCAAAGTGCAGGTCTGGTGACTGCTGCTCCCCATGCCCCGCTCATCAGCTCCGCTCCCCACAGGCCTTCCAGCCCGAACAGCCGTTCCCACCTTGCCCTGACCGCTGGCTCTCCCTCCGCCGCGAGGCCCCCTCCCACTCCCGTGGGTGCCTGCTTCTGACTGGACTGCCACGGAGACGCCGGACATGCTCCCTCCTTTCTGCATCTCCGCCTGCCGCCCGGGGGTGGTAGCGGTGGTGAGGTCTCCAGTTGGACCCCGCTGGGAACGGTGTGGCCGCGCCCCCAGGTCATAGCGAGCTCTCCCAGCATTCGCACGGCCTTGTGGCAGCCGGGCACTTAGAGCCGGCACTGCCCTCCCTGGAACGGGGCCCTGGTTTACTCCCATCTGTGTGGGGACTCGCGACCGCCCCAGGCTCGGTGACCCCAGGACCCTGTGTCAGCTGTGCTTGTGCCGCGGTTCACTCCAGGGCAGGTGCAGTGCAGGACTGGCGGGGGAAGAGGCCCAGAGACACAGGCGTGGCGCCGACGTGTCCTCCGCTGGTGGGGCCCAGGGGCAGTGTGTCGGGACAGCAGGCGTGGGCGTTGCCCACCAGGGGCTTATTGGGGACGTGTGACCCAGGCGCCGATGGAGGGCCGTGCACGAAGGCGCCCCACCCGCACACTCACGGCCTCCAAAAGGAGAGCTGGGGCTCCGCACAGACCCCGTTGCTCAGTGGAGCCCGGGCGAGCCCCACCCACTAGCCGGCAGAGGTGGGAGCCCTCCTGGAGGCCAAAGTCCCAGGGGCCCCCGGGGGTTGGAGGCAGGGTCTCGGGCCTGTGTTTCAGCAGCCCTCTTGCCCGGGCCTCGGGGCGTGGTCCACGGCGGGGAGGGTTCTGGGGGTGCCGTGCGCAGGCGGGGGCCTGGAGTCTGACGGGCTCCCGTCTCAGACTGGATTCCCGCCCTCGTGGATCCGAGTGCAGCTGCAGTGCGGCCCTGCTGCCCTGTGTCCGCTGGCGGCTGCGCTGCACAGGGCCGCAGCCAGCTGGCCAGGCAGATTTCCTGATTTCCAGAGGGAAATTGTGTTACAGGCTAACCTTTGTAAGCTCAGGTCCAAACCCCAAATTTCCTTCCCCGTTCACGTTCTGACGTTAAAGCTCGCAGGGGTCTGTGATTGCGCTCTGTCCCCTTGGGGTCTCACTGGGGTACACGTAGTCCCTTCTGGGCCCAGGAGTCCTCCCCGCTCCCCACAAGCCTCTCGGGGGCTCAGCGTTCAGCAGGACCCTCCAGTGTGTCGCTCAGCCTAGAAAACACGTCCTGCCCAAGCCTCTGGGGCCGTCATCCCCGGGAGAGCCCATCCTTCATGCGGCCGAGGATCACAGAGGGTCCTTGGCTTCGCCGAGTGACGCGGCGTACGCAGGCCCTCTTGGTTGTGCCTCGCAGATGGGACGGTTGGGAGCCCAGAGCCTGTCACTTGAGCCCACCTGGGAGAGATCTCCCAGAAGGAGTCAGGGCTGAGCCTGTTCATTTCTCATGTCAGCAGAAAAACCCTTGTTGCTTTGTGGGTGTTTCTAGATCAGCGCCACAGTGGCAGCCACTCCTGCTCTGGTTAGGACGTGTCGTGCGCGCGCCTGTGTTAGGCGTGGAGGGAGTGCTGGCTGCCAGGGAGCCAGGTTCACATTGGCCCCCAGCCTTAGAAGCTGCTGCCGGCTGGAAGGCCAGCCTCTCGACCACGCTCTGTCACGGGACCGCCGCCACCCCCCGCAGATCCTGGAGCTGTGGCAATGCAGCGCTGCGGCGCTGTCCCAGGGCCTCTGCCAGGTGTCTCTGGGCTACATGCTGCTTCGTCCCTTTGCCAGGTTTGGAGTCCCCAAGTGCTGTGGACATGGCCCCTCCGAGTGGCACAGCTGCATGGCTGGCCCTCCAGGAACGTCACCTCCTAAGCATTTTCCTCGTCAGATGGCTCCCCGCTGCCCTCCTGGGCCCCAGATAGAGAGTGACGGGGGGCAGGCGGCAGCTGCCTGTGCGCTGCCCGTGCAGAGCTGCCCCCGAATGCCAGGGGCCGGAACCCCTCGTGCCCCGTGCCCCGTGCTGTGTGCAGACAGCTGCGGTCCCCAGTGTGGCAGCCGCAGGTGCGCCCCCCTCTTCTGTCTGCAGTGTTAGGGTGACGCCCCTTTGTTGGCCTTGCCCGTGCCCAGGCTGGGCCCGAGCCGCTGGGGGCTGCAGCTGCCCGTGGCCCTGGTGCACCCACCCCGGTGTCATTCCTGGAGGACAGGCCGTCTGCAAGGGCCTGCGTGAGCCACGTGCTCCCTGGAGTGCGAGGGCCCAGGGTGTGGGGCCGTAGCCTCGGTTGCCCCGGGTGCTGTGCTCACCTTTTGATGTCTTCATGGGTCTGAGGGGCCCTGCTGAGGAACGCTCCCCAGGCCTCCCGCGTCCACTTCCAGGCTCTGCTCTGACCGGTTACCACGGCTGGGTTCTCTCCCATCCTGGAGGTCAGCGGTCCCGTGTGGCTGCTGGGGGCTGGCTGTGCCCTTTCTGGAGGCCCTAGGGCGAACGCATCCCCTGGCCTTCCCAGCCCGCACACTTGGCCCTGGCCCCTCCTCACCCTCCCCGAAGCCGGCGGGCACGCCTGCCTGGCATCGCCGTGCCCTGGTACGCTCCCCTGCAGCGCCTGCCGCCTGCAAGGCCCGGGACCGCCCTGGGCGCCAGAGCGGTCCAGCGTGGCATCTCGCTTGCGTCAGTCTGTCAGCAGTCTTAGTTCCCTTTGCCAGGTTCCAGCGCTGGGCAGTGGGCATTGGGAGACCATCGTGCTGCTGTCCAGCACTGCCAGCGGGTGTGCGTCTGTCCCTGCATGGGCCCAGCGGGAGCCCTCACCCCGGAGGGGCCTGGGTGCCGGCTCAGGTGCTTGTGGGCCATTGGGTGGGGGTGCCCAGGCCGGGAGGAAGGGGGTGCCGGCCGTCCTCTGTGGCTGAGCTGTGCTCTCGGTGGTGACGGTACCGGTCCCGGGGGCTCTGTGCCTGCGTGCGTCCCACATCTGGGGCCGGTCCCGAGCCCTCGGAGCACCCCTGGCGGCAGCATCGTCGTTCCCCTTTGCTGGGTGGAGAGGCTCCAGGACCCCTGAGCCGCGGTGCCGGGCTCCCACCGCGGGTCCGCGGAACCCACGCCATCCGCCCGGCACCTAGGCTGCTTTTCCCGTCTCAGTCCGTGGCTGTCTTCGCCTGGGTTTGCTGGGAGTGGTCACGTGTCTGCTCCCTCCCGACGCAGGGACCACGTCGCTGGCCCTCGGGTTGCTGGCATGACATGGCACTGCCGGCACTGGGCAGGGGTACCACTCTGCGCGGCCGTGCTGCCCGAGTGCCCGTCTACATCCAGCAGACACTTCCCCCAAATGAGCTATACCTGCCAGTGCCTGTTTGTTGCATTTCGGCGTAAATGCCTTACATCCTGAGATGGGCATGCTGACCCTCTGACGTCAGGGAGGTTGGACCCAACCTCTCAGAGTTAGACTCGCGGGCCCGGTTGTGGGCCGCGCCTGCAGCTGGCCGCTCGGGCATGCATCAGTTTGTGAGGCCGTGCTCCCGTGTCCCACCGCTGCTTCCCGGAAGGTGCGCTTCATGGCTCTGCGTGTGACACTCACTGTCCCTTTTCTCTAGGACAACTACACCTTTGCCCAGCCGGGGATTCAGAGGAAAGTGAAAATGCTGGAGGAGCTCGTGAGCCGGATTGACGGTAAGCCGGTCCCCAGGCGGGCAGGCGGGGGGCAGGGGCTGCGGGAGGCGGCCTGCCCTGCGGGGAGGCAGGGGCACCTGCCCAGCCTGGCCCTCGGCTGGTGCAGGGCCAGCGCTCATCTCGCTGAGCCGCCATGGGCAGGGGCGCCCCCACAGGGTCAGAAGGTTTCCCCTGTTCAGGGAGTTGAGCACGCCCGCTGGCAGGCAGCCCTCGCTCCTTATCGGGCCTGGTGGCCGTCCGGACTCAGGCACCAGGGCGCTGTGCACCGCCGTCCTTGGGCCTCTGTTGCCTGCCATTGTGCCCACTCTGCTGCCGGGGAGGCTGGTGTGGTTTCTCCACGGAATCCAATTAATTACCAGGTCTGGAAGTAACGTCTTTCATATTACGGAGAAATTAAAGTGTGTGCTCAGGCCGTCGTAGATTATGCTTTCATGTTCAAGTGGGGGCTCCGCGATGCTTTTTGCCTTTGTCCGCACAGTCATCCCCCTGTGATGTGCTGCCTGTCACATTGCAGCAGCAAAGTTTAATTAAGTGAGAGTGGAGAGAGAATGCTGGCCTGTTCCAAACCTATTCTCCTGGCAGTTTGTTAAATTAATGAACAGAGCATTAACAGAGAGATACGGAGCAGAACCGGCGTAGACTGTGACACCAGCCAGCCAGCAGCGAGGTCCAGAGAAGGGAAATGGCTTTTCACGAAGAGCCCCGTGAGAGCGTGGCAGGCCTTTTGGTGTGTGCACAGGCAACGGTGCTCGGCCACGCTGTGGGTGCGGGGCCTGCACCCAGCGCCGCGTGCACCAACGCCCCCTGACGACGCCCCGCCCCCAGGCTGCACCCGTGCCCGAAGGAAGCCTTGCAGCGGGTGTCCGCATGAGAAAGGCACTCGGCCGGGGGCATGCCGACCGGGGACCCGCAGAGCCCCGCGAGCTCGGGGCTCTGTCGGGCTCTGGTTTGCAGCCGTGTGCCTGATGGTTGTCACTCAGGTCCCACGTTAGGGAGTTTCACGTCCTTCCGATGGTGCTCCAGTCTGCGTGTTCAGCTGCTTTTCAACCCGTCTGTCCCAGATGCCGGCTTTTGCTTGTATAACTGCTTTTATGTGCGCTCCTTGTTAGTTTCGTTGTTAATTTCTCAGTGAGGTCTTTGATTTGTCCGGTGTTTTCCGACCAGCGGCTTCAGACTGTTCCCCGGTCTCATTTAGTTCTTTGAAGTACGACTTGCGGCGGATGTGAATTACACTGCTTTAGTGGCCCCTTCGTTCCCCTCTCGTCCTGGAAGGCAGGTTTCCTGTTTGCCTCGTGGGGGTTCGGAAGTTGCGGTGAGTGCCCGTTTGCTCCCGGGCTGCAGTTTGGGCCGTAGTTGAATCGCTCCACTCTGAGCCTTGTGTTTTGGGAGGACGCGCACTGCAGGTCTGCCGGGTGATGGCTGGCAGGGCTGCTGCGGGGGCTGCAGGGTCCCACCCGGGCCTGGGCTTGCCAGTCCGTCCCATTCGTGTTTGCAGCGCAGCTTGTGAGGACAGCGACTTCATCCTGCAAATGATTGCTGAACAACCAGCCCATCTCTACCCAGAAGAGGCCCGCTCCTAACAGGTTACACTGTGTGACGTGTTTGTCCTCCCAGTGAAACCCGAGAGAACTGCCGTGACGGCCTCCGAGTAACAGTAGCCGGGCCCTCACAGCAGGGGACGAGCAGAGGGGACAGAGTTTGGGCTTCCTGGCTGGCGGGAGCCGTGTTCGCCGGCCTCAGGCACAGGAAGTCCCCTCCCCCATTTCAGCAGTCACCTCGTGGAGAAAGAATTTGTTGGCTTGGAGCCTTTCCTGGGACTGTAAAGATTTTATTAAAGGCAGGATATGCAGGGAAGAAAAAATTGCTTTTAGAAAAACCACTGCCTCATTTCTGCATTTCCAGGGAAGAACAGCGTTTATTTCAGAACTTCTTGGCACTTTCATGGCAAACGCACCTTCATGGACTTGTTCAGAAAGGGGAGGTTTTGTGGGCATGGCTCAGGCGGCGCTAGTTTCAAAAAGAGCTGAGTTGCTCTGCAAAGCCAAGCTGCAGAAGGTTGGGAGTTGCAGCAGAAATGTAAGGACACGTGCCCAGAAGCCAGGAGGGAATGGAGAGACGGAGGTCACAGGTCTCGGGACAGAAGGGTGCTCAGGGGTGACCAGGAGGGGGACAGTGCCGCTGTCTCTTGTTCTGGCGGAGGGGAATGGCTGAGGAACTTCTAGGAAGCACTTTTAGGTGGTGTCATGTTTTGAGTAGCGCTGCGCCCCCTCTGTTACCTGCTGGCTTCTCGTGTCTGCTACGTGGACAGGCAGGTGCCGTGAATGGGCAAGGGTCGAGCCTGTGTGGACCAGGTGGGCAGCGGCCTGAGGGACCGGCCTCTGCTTGGGGAGCGATGGCCCGTGCTGAGTGCGAGCCGAGCTGGCCCGGAGACTCCGGGGACGGTCCTATGAGCTCGGGGGAGGAACGGGGGGCGTAGAGCCGGGAAGGTCAGAGTGGGCAGAGCCAGGTGACTCCAACCAAGTTTCCCACTGAAGACACTTGAAAATACTGGGTAAGATTTTATTTTTAGCCAGCAAACAAACAGAAAAAAGAAATGGAAGGAACAAAGAAACCACGTTTCTTAAAAGCACAGAACTGCTAATGAGAGAACGAAAACTTCCTGGCCAGACCCTCAGAGAGCGCCGGGCCCAGAGAAATAAGCCCGCAGAAAAGCCTCTGCCGCCCCGAGGCCGCTCGCTCCCGGGGAGGAGGCGTTTTTGCCAACCTCCTGCAGTGGGTCAGACCCGCTGGACCAGCAGTCCCCAGCCTTTTGGGCACCAAGGACTGGTCTCGCGAAAGAGTTTTTCCATGGATGGGGGAGGGAGAGCAGGAGGCGGAGCTCAGACGCTGACGCCCTGCTGCGTGCCCAGTCCCTAATAGGCCGCAGATCGGTGGGGACCCCTGCCCTGGACCAGCCAAGACGGGGAATCTGAGAATTGCCCCTGTGCTCTCGGAGGCCTCGGAGCATGACCAGCAGGGTGACATTGGAGCGAAACAACTCCCCTGGACTCTTCGGACCTAGGGTGGCGTCAGCCAGAGGACTGGAGCTCTCAGATCGCCGGGCGCGGTGTTTCTGTGCCCGAGTGCTTGGGGGAGGCGGGACCTCCTCTGCCCTGGAGGGAGCTGCGTGATGCAACTTATCTCTCCGAACCACGCGTGCACTCGCTCACACTCTGTCTCTCCGGGTTTCATTGTCACTGTTTTCTTCCAGGTCCCTGCTTCTCTCCTCAGCTGTCTAACTTGTTAGCGCTCTCCATTTCATTTTTAAATTTGATTGCCATAGTTGAAAAAGTCCGGTTTGATCACGTTTCAGGCCCCTTATGAAGGAAGCTCATGTAGCCCCCTGCTCTTCTGCACACGTTTTCTGGCTTCTCTTTTTCACATTTCTTCACATGTCAGTAAGGATAACAGCTTATGGTAAATACCTAAAATTTACAAAATCTCAACATTTTGTGGCTGGTTTCTGCTTCCCGTTGTTTTCTCACGTAAGGAACCTTGAGTGTGTGCCAAACCTTGTGTGCAGGCCGTTTTATTTGAAATATAAATACATGTATGTGTGTATATCTACACGTGTCTGCTTGTGTGTGTGGCTTGTAAAAGCCTCCTTCAAGGTTGGTGCCCGTTAGGAGGGCTCTGCCTGGCCACCTGGGCCTGATGGGGTGGCCAGGGCTCCATCTGGCATTGGCTCCCTGGGCAGGCTCCCCTGTGCCCCAGGGACACCCGTTAGCATGGGTGACACTGAATGAACCCAGGGAGGCCAGGGACGTTGGTGGCCATTGTTAGTCAAGTTTTACACTTTCACCCTTATGCAAAAAAAGTACCGGAATTTTCTTTTGGAGAATAGTCCTATCTGTGTGTGTTTAGTGGCTTTATATCTGCTTCTACATTTTCCCTTTCCTGTGTGTTTGAATTTAGGTTCAGTGTGATTTTAATGATATTTCTCTGGAAGCTGTCTTGACTACAATGTAGGGTTAAAATTGACTTCTTTCAAGAGAGAATTCAGTTACAGCTGGTAAACTAGATTCAGCTGTGTTGTCACCCAAGTGAAAATGTTTTTATTACCGCCATGAGGGGAGCCGTCAGAGAGCAGAGACTGAACTGCGGCACCGTTCCAGCCGGGGGATGTTCCGCGAGCGACAGTGAGAACAACAGGCTCCCCACCCCTCGCGTGTCCTCGTCCTGCCCCGCAATGGCTGATGGGAACATAGGAGTGAGAGCACTGTCATGCACGAGACATACGGAGCTGGTGGCTGACCAGTGCGTGCAGGCTGTTGGGACGTGCAGGGGCAGTGAGGCCTGTGTGCCGCAGGGCTGCGTGCTTGTGCCCCGTCCCCAGGACCGGCGGCTCTGGGGCCTTCTCTGCATGAATGTGGCTCTGTAGTCCTGTGGCTTGAGTCCCTGGGCCTCGCAGAGCCTGACCGGGTCACTGAGGCAGCAGACCCTCCCGGCTGGGCGCTGCCCCTGAGACCTGGGGTTCTCTGTCTCAGTGGGAGTCCTGATCCTCGAGCCAGGGCGACAGCTGCACCTGCACTGGAACTGCAGGGGTGCCGCGTTGCGTATCTGCGAGGAGGGGCGCACGCATTATCCAGTGCAGGCGTGCGCGCGTGCACACAAAAAAAGAGGGAGCTTGGTGTCATGCTGAGGCAAAGTGTGAGAGGAATACACACCCTGGTTCCCATCCAGCCTCCGTCGCTGACCCTGAGCTTGGCTGTGGCTGCACCTGCCCGCTGTACTAACAGCCGCGGCGTCTCCTAGGCGCGCACAGCGTGCCAGGCCAGGCTCTCCGTCCTTCACCTGTGTGGCTGGGCTGGTTTTTCACGGCAGCCCAGTGAGGCCTGTGTTCACCAGCCTGGCTCCCTCTCTGGCCTCAGCTTCCCCACCGGCTGGACGTTGTCTGTGTGGCCTCTGGCTCCACGGATCCTGGGCTGGTAGTGACCACAGAGTACCCCCCGCCACCTGCTCGCACTCGCACCGGCTCGGGGGAGCAGAGGTGTCCTGGGGGCTCAGGGTGCTGCCCGGCCCTGCCTGTGCCCCAGGGTCTCCTCAGCGAGCGGGAGCCTGCAGCCTGCCTGTGGCGAGGCGGCCACCAGACCCCTCCCCACCCCTGCAGCTCCTCTTGGGACTCCTGGCCGGCATCTTGTGCCTTCGGGTCCTTCACCCTCCGTGTGACCCTGTGGGGAGGGAGGAGCTGAGAAGATCGAACGTGTCCCGTTTAGAGGAATGAGCTGCGTTTTCGCCCCCCGACCTCGCAGGCAGCACAGCGCCCTGTGCGGGGACTCGCATGTGCTGGGGGTTGGCGGAGAGGTGTTGCGGCTGTGCTCTGCGCTCCTGGCCCCCCGCGGTGGCTGTGGCTCTGGGGGCTTCCGCGTAGTCTGCAGGGGACTCTCCCCTCTCCTGCGTGGGGGTTGGGGGTTGGAGCAGCTCCCTGTCTCTAGATGGTCACTGTCGGTGTCGGTCCCTCCCCAGTTTCACTGTGCCTGAGACCCGCGGTGCCCGCCCAGCTGCCCTCGCTTCCCTAGAACGGGCACAGCCCACACTACGGCTTCTTCGTTGGTGAACGTGGTGGAAAGGCACCACGCGGTCAGCACAGATGAGGCTTTGGAGCCGACTGGATGCGAGTGAGCTTGTCCAGCGACTCCTGTGAATGTCCAGGCATGGTCCTGTCCCCGGGCGACCCCTTTCCTGACCCAGCGCACCGTCCTTACTGTGGCTGTGGCCTTGGGGCTTCCCTGGCTCCTCCCATGACCGCCCAGCATGCGGGGGGTCGGGCCAGTGTGTTCTCTGTGGCGGAGCTCGATGTTCAGGGTCCTCAGACATGCCTCCCACTGCCCCGGGTGCTGCACGCCCCGCTCTGCCGGGCTCTAAGGCCTGGGGTGAAGGCTCTGCGGCTCGTGCCCTGCAGCCGTCACGGCCTGAGACCTGCATGGTGCTGGACTGTCCCCCAGGCTGCCTCGCTGCCCCTGCAGGCCTTCGCATGAGGAGCCTAGTCCCCAGGGCCTCCCAAGGCCATCTTTGGACG